>JACEEZ010013297.1:150000-235000 GCA_016584305.1 Chionoecetes opilio
GAAATCCGCCTGAGCGTGCACACGTGAACGCGATGGGCGGCGTAGTACAAGGTGGTGCGGCGGCCTTGGCGGGGCCAAAGTCTTTCCTTAGAGAGACCTCTCTAAGGGAAGGCCTTGGGCGGGGCGTCACGCTGCGGCTGTGACGCATCTGACACGCCCTTGTGGCCCATCACGCCGCGCCCCGCCCCTGTGACCGTGACCCCGGATGACCGGTGGTGTGTGCGTATTATCATTATCGGCATCAATGTCATGCCAGGTCCACATTTGCATTCACCTTAAGCTCTTAAACAACTTGTGTTGATCTGTAATTGTTAAGTTGCACAAAATGATGGGGTGCGTCTGGCCCACCGCACCGCCACTCCGGGACACAAGGCGCCGCGGGGCATCGCT
This sequence comes from Chionoecetes opilio, assembly GCA_016584305.1. NCBI lineage: Eukaryota > Metazoa > Arthropoda > Malacostraca > Decapoda > Majidae > Chionoecetes > Chionoecetes opilio. The sequence continues at coordinate 150,391 of JACEEZ010013297.1, forward strand.
GCTGCGCTAAGTTGTCATTTCTTTAAAAAGATTACATTCTTTTTGTATTTTGTCCGTTGCTCTCACTATAGTTATTGTCATTATCATATTTTGTTCTATTTCCGTTGTTGTGTTCTCATGTCGGCGATATGGAGAACATTAGTGCATGGCTCATAATAGAGGCTATATCGCAATAGTGAATGCAGGAAAGTGTATGACGGAGAGGTGGTGCGGCTGTAGGATACTTACCTCGCCCCCACACACACACACACACACACACACATTAAGAAATACAGTTTTCCAAATCGGAGTATTGGTCTGTGGAATGACCTGAACAACGATATAGTAAATGCAGAGTGTATCTATGAGTTTAAAGATACAATTGACCAAGTGAGATACGGAGACGAGACCCCACGAGTGTAGCTCATTGCCCGTATATCACAACTAGGTAAACACACACACACACACACACCACACACACACACACACAAGGGTATGAAGTAAATATCAGACTCGCATCATAAACATCTCCTTGCACTTTTGTGATCTTTGCTTCTTGTATTGTTACGGTGTTTATAATTACTGTTTATATTTTTTTAGTATTCACCAGTAGCCGTGTACGTCAACTTCCTGTGTACACCTAGCTTTAAAACCGCACATACAGGAGGGTGGTGTGTGTGTGTGTGTGTGTGTGTGTGAGTGTGTGTGTGTGTGTGTGTGTGTACTGTGTAACCATCCTTCTGTCTAGCTATGCTGTTAGCAAACTTTCAAATAAATAGAAAAAAAAGTTTAATGAAGTATTTTTATTGAATTAAAAATCCATTTTGCCTTATCATCATCATAATTTGTTTTCTCCATCATTAGTATGCCTGTCATTATTATTGTTACTATTACTGTATTTATTTGTATGTGTGTGTGTGTGTGTTTCCTCAAGGTGATCAAGGCAAGTGTTATATACTGAGGCTAAACTCTCCACTTGTTTTATTTTGGTATTTAAGTCATTTTGATATTTTACCATTGTTCATATTATCATTACTCTCATTATCATCATCATCATTATTATTATTGACATCATTGCTGTCATTATTTCGTTTTCAGTAACTCACTACACGTCACTCCTTTATGCCTTCACTGCTCAGAGAACGTTAATAGTAGTAATAGTAATAGTCAAGCAGTGTAATGATAACTAGGAGGGTAATAATTGGGTCATGGTTCACCGCATCGAGACGTGAGTGAGAGGTTAGGTCACGCTCAGGTCACACTGTTCTCTAATCTTGACCTCACGAGACCATGGGCAGGAATGGACCTCCTTTTCCCCTCCTTCCCTCCCTCCTTCCCTCCTACCTTCTTTCCCTCCCTCTCCCCCTCCTTCCTTCCCTCCTTCCCCCCTACCTTCCTTCCCTCCCTCCCTCCCTCCCCCTTCTCCCCCCTTCCTTCACTCCCCTTCCTTCCTTCCCTCCCCTCCCCCCTTCCTTCCCTTCTTCCTCCCTACCTCCTTCTCCCCCTTCCCTTCCCCCCCTCCTCCCCCCTCAAACAGCCTCTTTCTGGAGTCAGATTATAGACTTCGTGACCCCAAGTGAGAAGATATAAATTATAGATAGAACACGAGAGAGAGAGAGAGAGAGAGAGAGAGAAAAAAAAAACCCATGGAAACGAGCATTAGCTATATGATATGCGTGTTCCACATTTTGAGAGGGCCATAACTGCACTCATTTTTTGTCATGAGGTCATAGCCACTCCCCCCACCTCCTCCATCAGAATCTGCCATTGACTATTACTGCTACAATACTACTAATAAGAAGAAGAATAGTAATGATAGGGGAAGTAAAGGCAGACGCATGCTTCACAAGTACGTTACATCTGGTTCGGTCCTACTTCGGTGATTATCCAAGAGACACACCAAGGATCATTGAGTTATGATGGACAACACACGTCTCAGAGCCTCGCATACAAGTTCATATTCCCATGCTTATTTACAGTGCCTTGAACACACTATTAGCTAAGGAAACTGTAAAACGTCACTCAGAAAGCTGCATCTCTAAACTGCGCGAGGTTAAATATGGCAACAACAGATCGAGGTCGAAGTATTGTAAACTCTCATTATGTGCTCTGCATTTTCTTATAATGGTGTTTAAGGTTTTTTTTATTCTTTATATTCATTATGTGAGATTTTCTTTATCGAATCTGGTCGTTTTTTTGGCAACGCACTGGGCTCCTCATTATTTTGTGAATGGCAACACTGGAGAGAACAGATGACAGGCTTGCATGTTCCCGTTCTCTATGCGAGGATGTGGTTTCCAGTGAAGACGCTTGGCTGTAGCTCCGAAACTAACCATAGGAAATTATCGAAAATACCCTCATTGTGATTCCCACGCAAAGTTACGAACCTACATCTTGGAATCCCTAATGCCAAAGTACCAATCTGCCCTAATCAACTCTATCCGTAACCAAACGTAACCTAACCCGACGTGTTCAAGAGTAGACGCCACATACTCTTCCAGAAAACGGGAATATGAGACAGGCTCAGTTGTCAGGTGAGAAACAGCAGATTATGGAACGTGTTGGCGGCGGCCCTGCGTCCACCCCTCACCCCACACACGCTGTCATCCACCTCACCTGCGCCCTCCTGAAGAAGACAGGTCAGCTACCACGCCTATGATGGCCTCGCAGGACATCACCAGGGTTCGTAGGGTTCCTCTAGGGATCCTCGCAACCCCAAACACCACAACACCAAGGCGGCCATGCACACCAATAAACCAGCTAAGTTTCTCAAGTGTTCTGTCTCCGCGATCATTCCAGACATCTTCCCATATTACCTAAGTGAGGACATCGGCGTAATGCAGGTGAGAATAGTATTGTTTTTGCAAGCTTTTCCTTACTTTTGTGGCGGAAACTGATTAATCTGTGTATATAGCCTACTGTAGTATGCTGCTTAACCTGTGTAGCTGTATGGGCAGGTGTTAGTGGTCACCGGTAGTTAATGAAGGATGTGTTAATGATACGTCCATTTCTCCTTCAAACTATAGGCTACTACATATAACACTGTCTCACATAATTATAGCCTAGATATGATTTACTGATAACAGCTTTTTTCATCACTAGGTGCCGTCTATGGAAATGACTATGATAGACTAATGTTACTATTGAAGTTAGGGATCAAATTTTACCTACGGGTACCTCATGAACGGTTGTTAGGTTGTTATAGCGTGCAGCGGGGACAAGGGACTCCATGGGGGGGGCTATGTATAGGTCTGCCTGTCTCTCTCTCTCTCTCTCTCTCTCTCTCTCTAACCATACACTTTTCTCCTTCCTTTGCCCCCCCCCCACCTGGTCATTCTGTATAATGCTCTAATAACTCTCTCTTCTCTTCTCTCTCTTCTCGTTCCTTCATCTCTCTCTCTCTCTAACCATGCACTTCTCCTTCCTTTGCGCACCCCCCCCCCCCCTGCCCTAGCTACCCTTCTATGGCACAGTGGATAAGTCCTTGTGCCCCCCCCCCTACTCTTAGATAAAACTACTACGCACTGCTAACAAAGCGATCAAGTCCTTTAACAACCAGCAAACTACGTAGATAAAAAAAAAAAAAAAATATTCTGCCCACAATCCTCTGCGACGTTGTTAACGAGTTCGAACCCTATCAATATAAACTTTAAAACTACTACTACAAAACTATACCAACACTAGCTATTACTAACTCACATTTACTAACATTTAAGACTTAGATAACGTTACAGATCAAGAATAATTGGTCAAAGGTCAGCAGATAAGGGCGTGGGAAGGAAATAAGGGAAAGTTTTAGTGTTTCGAAGCATTGTTGAGTTCCTTGAGTAATCTGGTATACGAGGGACAGTCGTGAGCGAGCCAGCGGTGAGGCAGGGCGTGTGTGCAGGCAGCTGGGAGGAGGTAGGGGATTTTTGGCCTAACAAAGCTATATTTTGTTGCTTTTCTTCATATTTCTGCAGTGTAAGGTAGTAAGAGAGAGAAAGGGAGGGAGTGGGAGGAATGAGTGGGCAGTGGCGGATCTAGGGGCCACCACGGCCACCCCTGTCATCTAATTGGCCACCCCAGATACGTGACCCCCCCCCCCATGAGAATCCTCGATTACCAGACGAATCCCAGACGATTATATGCGTCCGAGGTGTAGTGGCTAGTGCCCCTAGCTACGACTCCCTGGGCCCGGGCTTGAATCCCGTATTAGCAGCATGAATCATGACAGGGAGAGGTTTAGTTGTCCAAATAAGGAAAACATTTCTATATTTGCTAAGTTTCTCTTTCTCGACATTATCCTAAGGACGCATTCCTTTGGGATCACTCATCTCATTATTCAGGTAAACCTGTACAACCCAGTCCCACAACACACACCAATGCCATGTATATAACATGGCAGGTTTTATAAATATTCCTAAACATGCTTTGTTTCGTGCTACTTTTCAGTAGTTCCTGGATGCACTGCTGCTTGTGACCTACCGTGTGAACGAGGGACGAAACTTGTTGTAACTCAAGAGTGTGGGCTCCTTGTTGATCATGGTGAGTACCTGTTGTCAGGGGCGTAGTTACTAGTTAGGCATTGGGTTGTGTAGCCCCGAATGTTTTATGAATAGTCCCGGATCTCAAATAGCTTTTTTTATTTTTTTTCCTCACAAAAATAAGATCAGCTCTGACTGGGACAACATAAAAAATTATAGTAAAAAACCAGATATTTCATTAGATGTTACTTAGCGTATGCTGATGCACAGCGCTCATGGCTGAAGTGCATTTTTTTCGAAATGCATTTTTTGGAGGGGCCTTTCTTTGGAAGTGTATACTTTTGGAAGTATTTTTTTCGAAATGCAATTTTGGAGGTGCATTTTTTTGGGAGTGCATTTTTTTGGGAATGCATTTTTTGGAGGTGCATTTTTTTGGGAATGCATTTTTTGGAGGTGCATTTTTTTGGGAGTGCATTTTTTTGGGAATGCATTTTTTTGGGAGTGCATTTTTTTGGGAGTGCATTTTTTTGGGAGTGCATTTTTTTGGGAGTGCATTTTTTTGGGAGTGCATTTTTTTGGGAGTGCATTTTTTTGGGAGTGCATTTTTTTGGGAGTGCATTTTTTTGGGAGTGCATTTTTTTGGGAGTGCATTTTTTTGGGAGTGCATTTTTTTGGGAGTGCATTTTTTTGGGAGTGCATTTTTTTGGGAGTGCATTTTTGGGAGTGCATTTTTTTGGGAGTGCATTTTTTTGGGAGTGCATTTTTTTGGGAGTGCATTTTTTTGGGAGTGCATTTTTGTTTGGGAGTGCATTTTTTTGGGAGTGCATTTTTTTGGGAGTGCATTTTGGATGCATTTTTTTGGGAGTGCATTTTTTTGGGAGTGCATTTTTTTGGGAGTGCATTATTTTTGGGGTGCATTTTTTGGGAGTGCATTTTTTTGGGAGTGCATTTTTTTGGGAGTGCATTTTTTTGGGAGTGCATTTTTTTGGGAGTGCATTTTTTTGGGAGTGCATTTTTTTGGGAGTGCATTTTTGGAGTGCATTTTTTTGGGAGTGCATTTTTTTGGGAGTGCATTTTTTTGGGAGTGCATTTTTTTGGGAGTGCATTTTTTTGGGAGTGCATTTTTTTGGGAGTGCATTTTTTTGGGAGTGCATTTTTTTGGGAGTGCATTTTTTTGGGAGTGCATTTTTTTGGGAGTGCATTTTTTTGGGAATGCATTTTTTGGAGGTGCATTTTTTTGGGAGTGCATTTTTTTGGAGTGCATTTTTTGGATGCATTTTTTGGAGTGCATTTTTTGGGAGTGCATTTTTTGGGATGCATTTTTTGGGAGTGCATTTTTTGGGAGTGCATTTTTTTGGGAGTGCATTTTTTTGGGAGTGCATTTTGAGTGATTTTTGGGAGTGCATTTTTTTGGGAATGCATTTTTTGGAGGTGCATTTTTTTGGGAATGCATTTTTTTGGAGTGCATTTTTTTGGAAGTGCATTTACACACAAAAGTGCACTTCTGTTTACTCTGTCTTGTCCAGTCCTTTGTGATGTAAAAAAAAAAGTAGACGGATGACTTAGTTTAATATATAAATCATGAGTACTTAGCACCTTTGTCTCAGCCAGTCACAGAGCAGCAGCTTTGAAAGATAAGATTGCAAGTTTTGGTCTTTGTAAACATTTAGCAAACCATTCCCCGACAGAGCCGGGTCCCCGTAACCCTAGGGGACTCGATGACAGAGCCGGGTCCCCGTAACCCTAGGGGACTCAATGACAGAGCCGGGTCCCCGTAACCCTAGGGGACTCAATGACAGAGCCGGTCCCCGTAACCCTAGGGGACTCAATGACAGAGCCGGTCCCGTAACCTAGGGGACTCAATGACAGAGCGGGTCCCGACCTAGGGACTCAATGACAGAGCGGCCCTAACCAGATCAATGCAGAGCCGGGTCCCCGTAACCTAGGGGACTCCATGACAGAGCCGGGTCCCCGTAACCCTAGGGGACTCAATGACAGAGCCGGGTCCCCGTAACCCTAGGGGACTCAATGACAGAGCCGGGTCCCCGTAACCCTAGGGGACTCAATGACAGAGCCGGGTCCCCGTAACCCTAGGGGACTCAATGACAGAGCCGGGTCCCCGTAACCCTAGGGGACTCGATGACAGAGCCGGGTCCCCGTAACCCTAGGGGACTCAATGACAGAGCCGGGTCCCCGTAACCCTAGGGGACTCAATGACAGAGCCGGGTCCCCGTAACCCTAGGGACTCAATGCCTTGGACCTCAGGAAGTCATTGTTGAAGGTAGCCTCTGCAGTGATGGTGTTTAGAAGGCATCATGACAACTGGCTTGTGCTTTGAAATGTCTAATTATGTACCTGAGTCTTCATGCTGCCAATTAAGAATCTGCACCATATAGCCATTAATAGTTGTATCACCACTCGGATATTAATATTTTAGTACAGGGGATCTTTGCAGTCTTGTGTTCTTAGGAATACTAAAGTCAAGGTTTACTAAAACACACTTTACTGGTTTGTACTCCTTACAGTAAACATTTAATTAAGTGCCGGCTATAATAATATACATACATATATTTACAGGCTGGAGCTATCCAGGATCAAGTACACAACGTTGGCACTATAAGAACAATGTCACCCATCCCTCGTGGCCCGTGTGGGTGACTTCTGCTACGTCCCTGCCATCGGGGGTCTACAGCTACCTCAGAGAATGAAGGATCCACAACGTTCCTGAACTAAACTGCCAACAACAGAGACAAACCAGCACAAGGTAAGTGCCCGGAGCGCCCTCGGGCACCCGTTCAGGCACCAAACGTAAACTGCAGACGCAGGAATCAATCAGTCGGACTAATTTTACATTAAGTGTAAATAAATTAACAGCCTTAACATAATAGAATTTCTCAGACTTGCATATTGAGCTTTGCACCTGAATATTTCTCTCCGGCATTAGAGACGTGTCATGCACTCTGCATGGCAGCGGCCCCCTCAGGAATTATCAGTCTTGCACACAATTATAAATCTCAATATAAAATATATTTTCTCAAAATACACTTCAATCTTGCACACAAAAATATGTAAAAATTTGTATACCTTTCAACTCTCGGCAAGACTAAGCAGCAGTGCAGTTATATAAACATTAAAACCTGGAAGTTGCCAATATCCCTGAACATTTTGGTAAGATAATTCATTAATAAATCTGCCAATCACCATCAATTCACTCTAGAATTTTTTAACATTGCTTCAACACTTAGAGTTGTCCCTCGGCGTGTCCCTAATAGATCTGGAAGATTCACAATTTCCTCAGACACCAGGCAGCGGCCCAACAAGCCCCCTCTAGGCAGCCTTGGCGGCAGCACCAACCAGTTTCTGGAGTCCCTCGGTGCTCATGGACTTAGGCCGCTCGATGGGCAGGCCCAGGGCACGGTCCCACACCAGGGAGGACAGACAGCCCAGGGCGCGGGACACGCCGAACAGCACGGTGTAGTAGTTCATCTCGGTCATGCCGTAGTACTGCAGCAGCACGCCGGAGTGGGCGTCCACGTTGGGCCAGGGGTTGGCCACCTTGCCCAGCTCCGTGAGGCAGCCCGGCACCACGTTGTACAGCTTGGCCACCAGCTGAAACACAACACACACATCAGGCTGGAGAACCTCAACACCTGCTAACAAGGTCAATTTGCTCAGCAGATTTTTTTTCACAAATCTTTCTCCGAGAAAGACTATTATTATCTGACTGAGAAGAAAGACCAAGACTGAATCATCACTAATACAGAGAGCAATTACTCTGTAGATTCAATCAATCATTGGGGGCATACGCCAGGGGGCGCGTCGCCTACCCTACGACGCCACTCCCGGGGGCCACCACGTGTGAGTCCCCATGCAGGCTCCCTTCCCAGCAGGGAAGCTCCCAAGCAACTCTCTACAGGAAGCATCAACTTGCCTCAGCCCCAGAATGCAACCCGCAGACCATGGCCTCGGCCCCAGCTTTGAGGAGCTCCGCACTGATATTACAGACACCAGCTGCCTTTCCACCCCTCGACTTTGTCAAGAGAGGGTGAGGTTCATCAATGGGAGGATCAGCATCCACTGCCCATAATCCAGTGGTGTGAAGCTGCCCAATTGGAGGGTCCACTGTGAACTCCCCCAAGAGAACTGCCCAACTGCCATATCTTTCTCAAAGAAGGACTATATTATCTGACTGAGAAGAAAGACTACAGGGAGGTCCTGTTATACGAATATTCGATGATACGAGATGTGTAAATTAGGGTCTATTTTCAATATACGAGATCGAAAATCCAATGCTACGACATTCAAACTGGGGTGAGTAAAATTACCAAGTTATTTACTAAAGTAAATTACAAGTTATTTACTAAAATTATAGTCATTTACTGACTATGATTTTACCTAAGGTTGTACGATAATCAATCTGAAAATATGATAATTCTGGTGGCTCGGTACGACAATGTGGCCTACAAAAATTCACATCCCTGTTGGCAACACTGCAGGCGGACAACAACAACACGCGCTTGCCAACCTATCTCGAGCCTTGTTTTAGCGTGAAAATACGTCAAAATGTACGACGAAGTCATAGACGAGGTGAGTGAGAGGTGCAGGAAGATGTGCCGCGTATGTGGAGAGGGCGGGGAGGGTGCGAGGTGGAAATAGCCAGCTCTCGTGTGTCTCAGTTGGGGAAAACGTGAGGAAAAGTGAACAATGTACAATGATTCAGATGGGCAGTGGAAGAGGTCTGCGCACCCCTCCCTTGTCCCTTACCTACCGTACCCTCTCGAGTCTAGTGTATCACGCGGCGTCCCCATGAGTACATAAGTCTTTGTTGCTTGTATGTATTGTGCCTTGTGAGTCTATTTTAGTGATTTGCTGGTTTACTTAATGCGCTTATTGTGACTTATTTGTGCTCTGTCCTGTCACACTCTTAATTCACTGTGTTTTGTGTGGTGGTGTGGTATATAGAGCCCTATATTTGAGTTTGAGAGTTTTTTTTTACTTTTAATTGATGGGGTCCTGGAACCAAACCTATATTTTACCATTAGATATGTGTTTCGTTATACAAGATTTCGCTTTACGAGTATGCCAGGTGGAACCTAACTGCTTGTATCCTCCCTGTACTAATAGGACTGTATTATCAACAATAATAAGATTGTTCAGTAGATTGCTGGAGTTTAATACTGTCTACCTTCACGCAGCCACAACTGACATTACAAACCTTGAACATTTTGTCATCAGGCAGGTGCTTGAGGGCAAACTCGCGCTGGCATGTGTAGCGCGGGTCAGTCTTGCGCAGCACGGCGTGGCCGTAGCCCGGCACCACCTGGCCAGACTTGAGGGTCTTCCAGATGAACTCCTTGAGCTGGTCTTCAGTCACGTCATCACCAATCTCACTGCGGAGCCTCGTGGTCCACATCAGCACCTGCAAGGCCACCACGGCTCAATTTACATGTAACAGTTCATGGAGTATAGGCTTGTACCCCTTCACACCCAATCTTTTTTTCCTTTGCTATATAAAATCTGTTGTCGAGCCATAAAATAACAAAAAGTAACGGAATATACCAAATTAGTTATATTATCTAAAAATTGTCTAATGGTAACAAAATTACAATGGAAATTACGTTGTGGGCCTCAAGGGGTTAATATAAAAGTGTTCTGGATAGCCAATGAATAATGGGATGCACACAGCCTACAAACGACACTATCATTAACTAGTTATTTTCCCAGGGCTGGATATTTTGCAGTTTTCTTCAGTGTCATCCCACATGTACTTGGAGAGATTTTTCAAAAGATAATTAACCCCTTCACGCCCAGATCTTTCCTTTGCTATAGAAAATAGTTTGTTGCTAGCCATAAAATTGCGAAAAGTGACAATATACCAAATTAGCAATCTATTAAAATTGTCTAATGGTAGTCAAATTACAATGAAAAATATGTACTGGGTCTCGATGGGTTAATTAAGTCTGCAACCTACCTCCTGATTAGCCAGTCCGTGCAGAGGTCCAGCCAGACCGTTCATGCCGGCGGCGAAGGACAAGTAAGGGTCTGAGAGTGCCGAGCCTACCAGGTGGGTGGTGTGGGCGGACACATTGCCTCCCTCGTGGTCACTGTGGAGATAACATCAGAAAATAATAAGAGGAAGCTAGAACGTAAGAAAATAAGGACATAAGGAAGCTAGAATGTAAGAAAATAAGGAAGCTAAAATGTAAGAAAATAAGGAAGCTAGAACATAAGGAAGCTACAAGAGGCCACGAGACCTACACGTGGTAGTTCCTGTTACTTAACACTACCTACATCCACCTTTCATCCCCATCCATGAATTTATCCAGCCTCCTTTTAAAGCTCCCTATGAACCAGTGAGAACCACCACCAGGGCACGGCGGATCAGATTCCACACCAGATAAACCAATGGCGAACTTAATGAAAACCTAACGCCACCAGATGTCTCTAGCGCTGTCACTTCCCTTGCACTTTGAGCCTGAATGATCTATCAATTACCGTAAATTCAGTGTTTCTTCGGGGCATATCAGAATTACAATTCAATACAACAATTGAAACTGTTCTTAATAAAATGCAGTCTAGTGTAGTTTGGTCAAAGTGCAAAAGTAACAGCGCTAGGCATCTGGTGGCGTTAGCTTTTAACCCCTTCACGCCCAGATCTTTCCTTTGCTATAAAAAATCTTCCGTCATTACCAGGGCTTTGAACCGGTTTAAGGGAACAAAAACGAAAACCGAAACTAACTAAATTATGCTCGGAACAAAAATGAAAACAAACTATCATATTTACTGTTCCTGAGCAAAAACGCTATTTTAAAATCCCTGTAACCGGTTAATAACGTTATTTTTTCGTTCCATGCCATATTTGGTCACTAATCCATTTTCACTTCCAGTAACTAAATGATTTAAGTAAATACATATGTATTAGATGCATACATAAATTAAGTACCGTATTTGTTCACTTGGCAATTGACCATGTGGTTTTGTTTCAAATACAGTAATTTCATTTAATTTGTGAAGAGTAACTTTTTTTACCTTTTATAATTATGAATTTTTGTCTTCGTGATATGCATCACGTTCCCTTATTTTATTACACCTTCCATTCGTGCAATAGTTGAGCTATGATATTGCAGTTGGGTTTAAGAGCATGCTTAGATTAATATCCAATATTAAAAAATAGATAATTATATCGTGAATATGTCCTTAAACTTTTAACTGTGATCATAGCCTAATGTTTGGTGCGCCGAATTTCGGTGTGAGTGTCCTAGGTTCGAGTCCTTTGAGTACCACATGTAGTCATTGATTAGGTTTATTTAATTAGTGGGCTGGTGATACTACGAATTAATTCAGGTTCAGGAGTAATTCTTAGCGAGATCTTCCCTTGTGGTTAAGGTCCCATCAATTACACCTTCCATTCGTTCAATCATTGAGCTATGTTTCTGAAACTGGGTTTAAGAACATGCTTGATTAATATCCAGTAATCAAAAATAGATAATATATCATGAGTATGTGCTTAAACTTATAACTAGCTATTAAACATAGCGTAATGCTTGGTGCGCCAAATTTCGGTGTGAATATCCCAAGTTAGAGTCCTTGGAGTACCACATGTGGTCATTGATTTCATTGATTAGGTTTATTTAATTAGTGGGTTGGTGATATTACAAATTAATACATTTTTTGCCACACATAATAATAAATAATTAGTGATTCATGTCTTTACGGCAACTGAGATTGCATACTCCTACACTACGCTGTATTGTATATGTAAATGTGTTCTCTTATTTAAGCAGTATAATAATATAGACTAGTTCTTACGACATTTAAGGGTTTGATCTTGTTGGATACTGTGGACCTTGAAATGTATGGCTTTATTACCATCTATAAAAATGTAGTCATGTATAGGCATTATTTTTATTAGGGCTAATAGCATATTCAATACATGGTTTGAGAATAACGTTCTAACCGGTTCAGGAACGATATGTTTGGAGGAGGAACGAAAAACGAAACTTTAATAATACTGTTTCTGATCGGAACGAACCGTTTGAAAAATAATTTCGTTATCAAGCCCTGGTTATTACCCATAAAATTACAAAAAGTAACTTCCATAAAATTTCAAAAAGTAACTTAATAGGTCATATCTATAAAATACTCCTTATATTCACCAAAAATAGTCTAAATGGTACCCAAAATACAATGGAAATGACATTCTGGGCCTCAAGGGATTAAGCTGTCTTTCCCGCCTTGCTTCTACCCTCCCTCGGTTATCAATAATCAACTAACAATAAATCTAACAATAAAGGTCCCCATTGTATCAGCGGTTACAGGCAGTTTCGTACACAAGTTGTTTCGTAGCCAGGTTTTGTTAGTCGTTTCGTACACTCAGCTCAGAGTTGAATTTGATTACTAGAGTTACGATTCGACACCAGGCATGTACAAAAAACTCAGAATCAGGTGTCGAATCGTAACTCTACTAATCAAATTAAACTCTGAGCCGAGTGTACGAAACGACTATGGCTTCAAATAGACTACGAAACAACTTTTTGGTGTACGAATCTACTGTTGTACGAACTGACTGCACCCCGTATCAGCACACCCACCTGTGGATGCTGAGGTAGAGTCGCATCAGCTCGGTGAACTGAGGGTCGTCGTAGCCCAGCATGGCAGTGAAGTTAGCCGACCAGTCCTTGGTGGGGTCGATGGCGCCGATGCTGGTGCCGTCGCGGTACAGGTTGCGGTAGATTGTGGCGGCGACGGTGGGCAGCTTGGCGATCAGGTCCATGGAGTCCTCAAAACAAAGCTGGGGAGACATTTGACTGTTAATCTTTGCTGACCAAATGTTTGTTTATGATACACTTGTATATCCTCACTCAAAACAAAGCTGGGGAGACATTTGACTGTTAATCTTGGCTAGCTTTTATTGGTCCATCTTCCATGCTATATTCTCTTACTTATTTTTGCCCTTAGCCAGTCCTTTGTGATTTAAAATAAATAAATAAATATGTGTACAAGCATCTGTGTGGCTACTAACCTCCCAATACTTAGCCTTGGGAACCCCCTCAGAGTAACCCTTGGCAAACTTGCTCTCGGAGTTGAGGGCGGTGATGGCTGCGGAGAACTGTGCCATGGGGTGCAGGTTGGAGGGGAAGTTGTTGAGCATGTTAACCACGTGAGGCGGGAGGTCAGCGCTGTCTGCCCACTCCTTGGAGATTGCTGCGACCTGAGGAGAACCACAATGGGGTGAGGAGGGAGGTCAAGAGAGGTCAAAGTAAGAGGATAAAAGACAATTAAGGCAAATAAGTGATGCTTATAAAAGTTAAATATCATGAAGAGTAAATATGGGTGTGTAAGATACAGATTAACTAACTACTCATGAAAGAAAAACTGAAGTACTATCTGTGATACACACCTACTGTCAATAACACTATAGTTGCCAGGCGCCATATATTACAAATTTTAGCACCACTACAGACTTGTATGTGTCACTAAAGAGGCATGCACAGTAGTTTATATTATGCACGTGTCTTCAGTGGCACATACAAGTCTGTAGTGATGCTAACATTTGGTAATACTATTCGCCTGTAAAATTCGCCTGGCGACATTATAGTCTATTTTTTTTATCATGGTCAAAATGCACTAAGGAAGCCATGCCCCCTGCCTCCCCTTCTATTCTACAGGGCAGCTGATTGGTGCATTCCTCGTATCATCACTACCAATCACAATATTATCTTCACTACTTAACAGCACGTGACCACTGGACAGAGCAATCTTCACTACAGAGGGTGACAAAATCAAAAATCCCTCTGTAGTGAAGATATTGTGATTGGTAGTGATGATACGAGGAATGCACCAATCAGCTGCCCCGTAGAATAGAATAGTCAGGGGGCGTGGCTTCCTTAGTGCATTTTGACCATAATAAAAAAAATAGACTACGTATAGTGTAGTGTCGACTATAGTGTTAATGACGGGAGAGAGAGAGGAAACACACACCTGGGCCTTGGTGGGGACGTCGCCGGTGCACAGGAGCCAGAAGAGACCCTCAGGCAGGGGTTCATCGCCCCCCTCGGCGGTGGGCAGGACCTTCTGGCACTCAGGGATGGAGTAGCCTCGGAAGCGGATGCCCTCCTCGGGGTCCAACACAGAGGTCTCCGTCACCAGACCCTTCATGCCCCTCATGCCACCGTACATCTGAGGGCATGAGCGGGCATTAAGTACTGAAGTTCATCCCCCATGTCTATTTATTATGTTGTTGTTGTTGTTGTTTTCCTGTATGCCTTCGGGTGAGAATATAATTAGTTGTTATTATTATTATTATTGTTGTTATTGTTATCATCATCATCATTATTATTATTATTATTATTATTATTATTATTATTATTATTATTATTATTATTATTATTATTATTATTATTATTATTATTATTACAAAAAATACATGACACTGCACTGGACAAAGGGTTACCGGTATGTATAAAGGAGGGACTTAGTATACAAAAATAAAGGATATTAAATCAACTTAACATCTAATAATAATAATAATAATAATAATAATAATAATAATAATAATAATAATAGTATGTACGGAAATCATATTCTCACCCAAAGGCTCACAGTAAGAACAAAAAGAGTAAATGATCTGAAGTACTAAAGCAAATAATAGATAATATATACAGGTGGGCAACATCTGAGGACTCTGACTTGCATTACAACAAATACAGTAAAACCTCTTGTAGTCGGACCCTCATTATTCGGACTTTGACATTATTCGGACCTCTTTTAGGGGTCGAAATTTCCTAGCTAGTATATATATACACCTATAATTTTTTTTTTTTTTTTTTTAGAGAGAGAGGTCGAAATTTCCTACCTATATATACACCTAGAAATTATCTCTTTTTTTTTTTTAAGGGATCGAAATTTCCTAGCTATTAGAATTTTTTTTTTTTTTTTTTAAATATCCCCCCCCCCCATTATTCGAATCCTTGCATTACTCGGACCACTCCTTGACCCAATTAGTCCGAATATGAGAGGTTTTACTGTACATGACTGCACGCAACGAAGGGTTATGTATAAAGGAGGGACTTACTAACACAACAAATAAAGGATAGTGAAACAACTAAACATCTAATAATAATAATAATAATAATAATAATAATAATAATAATAATAATAATAATAGTAATTGAAAACACTAACAAGGCATTGAACTCTAATCACTTCAACCTCATTTCTAACTCGGACACATCAGAACACACAGTAAGAAACCACCACCTTGCTTAACTTAACATTCACCTCACCAAAGATCAACACAGCCCAGGAATATCAATTAAACCCGTGCTACTTGTCATTGCCTCTTACTCATTCACTAAACATTCAT
Source organism: Chionoecetes opilio (assembly GCA_016584305.1). Taxonomy (NCBI): domain Eukaryota; kingdom Metazoa; phylum Arthropoda; class Malacostraca; order Decapoda; family Majidae; genus Chionoecetes; species Chionoecetes opilio. Next base: position 166,201 of record JACEEZ010013297.1, read on the forward strand.
TCCCAGTCATTCATTCATTCCTCATACTCCTGTTACTGCTCCCATTCATCTAACACACACACACACACACTACCACCTTATCTCCTCATTCCCTTACTCACTACCACCATACCATATACATACATACATACATACTACCACCATACCACATACATACATACTACCACCATACCACATACATACATACATACTACCACCATACCACATACATACATACTACCACCTTATACCACATACATACATACATACATACTACCACCATACCACATACATACATACTTCCATTACTGCTTCCATTCATCTAACACACACGCACACACACAATCACACTACCACCTTATCTCATCAAATATTACCTCATTCTACACCCCTTGAGTTATCTACACCACCTGTTCTACCGCCAAACCACTCTGAACACACCCACCTCCACCACCCACTACACACCCACCTCCACCACCCACTACACACCCACCTCCACCACCCACTACACACCCACCTCCACCACCCACTACACACCCACCTACACCACCCACACCTCCATATACCACGTAACACCACCTACCAACCACCTGTTACTACCAAAAAATAACCTTAACACTAAATATACCAGCTGGCACCGAAAACAACCACCTGTTCTTCACTACAAATACCAACTTTATATCATTGAGCCACCTGTGAACCCCTAGAACAGACACTTGCTATTGTCACATACACAGTAAATAAAGTACATACATCGAAAGGAATGCATAAATGAAAGGGAAAGAAGGGTGCAGAGAGGAGAGGGGAGTAGAAACATGTGGGAGGATGCCAAGTCTTTATAAAATGGTGCCAAGGGTAGTACGCGAGTGCCAAAAGTGACACTTGGCACACATCACTATCGGCAGCCATCAGGTATAAAGGAGAGGAGACAATAAAGGAGGGTGAATAGAAGGAGCAGTGATCGAGGATGGGTTGTCATGGAGGTATAAACATGGATACAATTAACCCCTTCGAGCCCAGATCTTTCCTTTGCTATAAAAAATTGTCTGTTGTTAGCCATGAAATTACGAAAAGTGACTGAATATACCAAATTAGTTAGTTGATAGGGATATTCAACAGGTCATATCTATAAAATGTTGCTTTTAGAGAGAGAGAGAGAGAGAGAGAGAGAGAGAGAGAGAGAGAGAGAGAGAGAGAGAGAGAGAGAGAGAGAGAGAGAGAAAGCAGGGAGGGTTAAGAGCTCTAGAGGAATGAACAGAGTAAGTAAGTAGTAGTAGTAGTAGTAGTAGTAGTAGTAGTAGTAGTAGTAGTAGTAGTAGTAGTAGTAGTAGTAGTAGTAGTAGTAATAGTAGTAGTAGTAGTAGTAGTAGAGAGAAGCAGGGAGAGTTGAGAGCTGTAAGGTAATAAACAGAGTAAGTAGTAAACATCAATTTCTCCGTCACTCACCATGTCAACGGTGATCTCCCCGACCTTGGTGCTGCCGTGGGCCTTGCGGAACGCCTTCACCTGCTCCTGCATGGCGGGCACCTTCTGCGCCATCACCTCCCGCAGGTCGGTGCTCTCGCTGGAGTACTGGGCGCGCGCCATCGCTGCCGCCGTCGCACCAAGAGGACATGCCTTCTGCAATGTACGGGATGCTTTGAGTCAAGGTTTCATAATACTTTAAGGATGGAAGGAAGGAGGGAAGGAAGGAGAAGGAAGGAAGGAAGGAAGGAGGGAAGGAAGGAGATAAGGAGATGGAAGGATTGAAAGGACATGCCTTCTGTAATGTACGGGATGCTTTGAGTCAAGGTTTCAAGACACTTTTCCTTAACACTTTCGGGCCCAGAATTTTCCTTTGCTATAAAAAATTGTAACCTCAACCAAGCTTTTCACTCTTTTCAGTATTACATTTACATGCTTACACCGGGATACACTGGAAATATATACCCTCTGCCCAAAGCTTTTTTTCATTCCAAGTTTCATTCATATCTCTCAGCCTATCTAAAAATCACTTCCAGCAATACAGAAAAATGCTACCATAAGAACATAAGAATGTCAGCATCACCACAGACTTGTATGTGCCACTGAAGACAGGTACATAATATAAACTACTGTGCATGCCTCTTCAGTGCCACATACAAGTCTGTCGTGATGCTAACATTCGTAATATATGGCGCCTGGCGACACTTGTGCAGTGGCGACTACAGTGTTGTTGACGGTACATACACAAATAGGTAAACACACATTGTCAATTGTGTCAGTGAATTGGCTGAAATAGGGACTTTTAATAATTGTAACTAAAAACTGACTCCAGATTCGTGTTCAGCATGCCCGATAACTGCTAGGAACAAATTTTCAAGGAAATATATTTTTCAACATTTTTGGCAAATTTTGCAAGGGGTATGAAATAGGGACTTTTAATCTTTGTAACTGAAAACTGACTCTAGATTCGTGTTAAGCATGCCCGATAACTGCTAGGAACAAATTTTCAAGCAAATCTATTTTTCAAAAAATATTGCAAATTTTGCAAGGGGTATGCCTTGATTTTTTTTTAAATCAAGTTTTTTTTCAATAACTTAAAAACTATGGCAGACAGGTGCAAGAGTTATAGAGAAGTAAATATGAAGCAGAGCAAGGGCTATCACTTGGCGTAAAGCAAAAAAATATTGATTGGTAAATAACCCAGAAAATAGCATATTCGTACATTTATACAAAATATTTATTTTCTCGACAACCATGAGGTGTTTCGAACAACCGATTACTGCATCATGTAGAACACTTGAAAATGAACCTTTGTTGCTTCGATAAGTTCTTCTATGACCCATAGTTTTGCGGCAAAATAACAAAAACATTGACCGTCGTCAATTTTGGAATATTTTCAGCAGCCAGAAATTTGAAAGTTATTTTTTCGCTAGATAAGTGGAAATGACGGGGATAAAATTGTAGATCCATCCATTTACAACAACTTTTGATGGGTACCTTCGCGTTTTCTCCATAATCACATAATCAGCAGAATTTCCACATGTTTCCCGGCAAATATCTCTCTCTCTACTTCTTATCCCCAAAGAATGTCTAAATAGCCATCTGATACACAACAACGGCTAGTAAGCAGGGTAGAACAAGAAGTCACAGATTCAAACTGGAAAAGCATAGATTTATAAAAGAAATAGGGAAAACGGGTTCACAAATAGGGTGGTAAATGATTGGAATGGACTCCTTATTCCTTAGTTTTCCTTATGTTCTCATGTAACTATTCACAACCCACAGACAGCAGAGGCAGAAAATACAGAAAAATAATTAGGTAGGTGGCTGGTCGTAGGCGCTGAACACAAAACTCATTCCAAAGCCAACTGAAGGACTGCTACTTCCTTAACCAAATATATAGTTTAAGTTTACTACGAGCTATGTTTTAACGAAATGGCGGATGGAGATGTCCGCCGAGGCTACGAGCTGCCATGTCCGCGCGCTGTAATTATGGCACTGCTCTTATACAGGTTGAAGTTCCCAAACTCGGCAACCTCGGGACCAGCGCCGAGCCGAGTAATGGAATTTTCCGACTTTTGGAACGTAGATATATTAAGGGGAAAAAAAGCATCCAACTTCTTCAAAAGGTCAATTTTCTCAGAAATAGTTAACACATTGTTCTTCCTTTTCTTTTCACTTCCACCAGTAGGTGTTCCTGGACGTTTGGGAGCCATAATACCAATAACAGACCTGTAGAAGTTACACAAAATAACAGTGTACACAACTCTACAGTCACAACACCACTGAACAATAACAACAAACAAATCGGCGGGAGAAACCAAGCGGCCTAGTGTGGTGGCACCTAGCGGCCGACCCGGCAACTACGCGCCTGGGTTTTGGGTGTTCTGCCGTGTTTTGGAAAATATGGAACCATAGCCGAGTCTTGGGATGCCGAGTTTGGGAACTTCAACCTGTAATTGTAATCTGGACGCCTCACTCCCCTGGATAGAGATGGTTTTTTTTTTTTTTTGCGTATACCTTCTGCCTGGATGGCTCGAACACTCACTTCATCTCGTGCCTCGGACACTTAGGGGAAGACAGGCACGCAGGGGGATGAAAATAATACCCTGCCCCACTAAATAAAATACATATACTTTGATTTTGTAATTCTCGAGACTAAAGGTGCATCGTCGTGGTAAAGGTGCATTGGCTGGTCGGAGGCGCTGAACTCAAAACTCATTCTAAAGTCAACTGAAGGACTGCTACTTTCTTAACCAAATATGTAGTTTGAGTTTACTACGAGCTATGTTTTAATGGTAGTGATGGCTGTGTTGGGAGCTATGTTTTAACGGTAGTGATGGCTGTGTTGGGAGCTATGTTTTAACGGTAGTGATGGCTGTGTTGGGGTTCGGTCGGTAGGGTTGTTTTGTTAAGAGTTGTTTGAGAATAAGAGAGAGAATAATAGAGAAAAATAGTCAAGGTGGTTAGTGGGGATTATAATAGCTTCCTTATTTTCTTATGTTCTTATGTTCTAGCTTCCTTATTTTCTTATGTTCTTATGTTCTAGCTTCCTTATTTTCTTATGTTCTAGCTTCCTTATTTTCTTATGTTCTTATGTTCTAGCTTCCTTATTTTCTTATGTTCTAGCTTCCTTATTTTCTTATAACTCACCCTGGACAACAGAGGGAGTCAACACCGGGACTTGCCAGCACCTACACCACCACACACCTCAGCACGGAGCCAGCACACACAGCACTCCCATAGGACAGTGTGGCCATACATTATATACACACACTCGGGAAGGTCATCGTAATAGAAAAACAACGTGATATCTTTTTATCTTATCTCTCACAACCTCGATGCCCCTAAGATGTTGTGTAATAGGTTAAGGAGCAATTCTTATCATTAATGCAGCTCAAGGATAGTGGTCGTTACTCTGGGTCATTCTATTCCTAGGGGACAAGTTGGACAAGGGACAAGATGACTTCATTACGGTATGACCTGATATCCAATCTGGACAGTGTTTTTTTTATTACTCGGACGCAAATGTCTTATGGGTAAATACTTCATTATCGCCTCGGCCATATGTGTTAACTCTGGCCCATGCCTCTCCAGACTGTTTCATTTATCAATAATACGTATCATTCAAATCGTTCCCTTCCCGGTTAGCCTCTTTTTTTCTTCACAAATATGTTTAAATGGTCACTCATTACCATAATCTCTTAAACTCGATTTTGCATGTAACTATTTATTACTCTCCATACCTTTTAGCTCCTTTCCTACCACACTCACTTTAAATTTCTATTCATATTCTCATCCACCTTCATTTCTTTAATTTCCTAAGTCAATATTTTCCATTCACACTCTACTTTACTTTCCTAAGTCAATATTCTCCATCCACACTCAACTTTAATTTCCTAAGTCAATATTCATCTTAAAACTCAAGCCATTCATCCTATTCTTATGACTAACCTTTATCCTTCCTTCACTAATCCTCTGCATCTTTCCTCCTTCCCTTCCTCACTAACTCTTTTCAATGCTCTTCTTATGATGGTCACTTTAAAACTCTCCAGCCCATTATTTCTCTTCGCAGCCCTGAAATAAAACTCTCCAGCCCATTATTTCTCTTCGCAGTCTTGAAATAAAACTCTCCAGCCCATTACTGTATTTCTCTTTGCAGTCATCTTTCTCCTAGCATAAAACTCATTCCTACATTGGCGTTCTATACTCCAATAACACTGTCCAATAACAACAATAACACTGTCCATAATCTGACAATAACACTGCCCTTTAACCCATACTGCATCCCTTCCCTTCTCGTTTCTCCCATCAAGTATCATTCAGGAGACTCGAGTAACATGATAAGCGTCAAATCAGAAGACAAGAAGAGTTGCACTTTTTAGAACCTTGGTGTCAGATTTCATTTTTACACTCACAGCCTTTCTCTTTTCCCTCCCCACTTATCTGATAGCAATGCGATAATGCGATAAAAGTGACAAAACACGGAGGTCATCTACAGATTATTCTCTCATCCGTTTCCCTCCATAGCACCTTTCATCCACCTATCATCATACCACCTTCCATCCCCTATCTGATCCTATGTCCAAAAGGTCAACAAGTGTCTGGGCCCCTATGAGGTTAGACGGTCGATAATACGCTTCCAATTTTCAATCTTGGAGGCCCCACGTATATAAATATTCTATATATAAAAATCAGGGGAGAATGAATATAATGTATTAGAGTTTCAGGGACAAATCATAAGTTCTAATATTGAATTAACCCATTCACCCCCGGATCTTTCCTTTAATACATAAAACTTCTTCTTAATTGTCTGTTGTTAGTCCATAAAATTACGAAAAGTAGCTTCCTTATTACCTACTACCTAAAACGATAAAATGCCACACTTTCAATTCTAGACATAAACTAGAACATTCCTTTCTTCATCTGATTTATATATACATTATCTATTCATCTCCACACCCAAGGTAAAATTGATCCTCTTGACACTCCGCTCTCTGCCTGCAAACCACTACTTCTTCTTCTTCTTGTGACCTATGACGCTTCGTATCGCTTCATAGGTCCTCTTCAACTTCGTCTCCTTAGTTAACAATCTTGTCAACTCTTCCCTTGGCTATTTCACTTGGGATCTTAATTCCTTATCTACTTTCTACCTTCTAACTCTTGCATACTGTCTCTCGCTGTCTCCTCCTCTCTAAATAAAGACCTCCTCCTCCTTCTTCTTCCTCTCTAAGTAATGACCTCCTCCCCCTCTTCCTCCTCTCTAAGTAATGACCTCCTCCTCCTCCTCTCTAAGTAATGACCTCCTCCTCTCTAAGTAATGACCTCTTCCTCCTCCTCTTCTTCCTCTCTAAGTAATGACCTCCTCCTCCTCTTCCTCTCTAAGTAATGACCTCCTCCTCCTCTTCTTCCTCTCTAAGTAATGACCTCCTCCACCTCTTCTTCTTCCTCTCTAAGTAATGACCTCCTCCTCTTCTTCCTCTCTAAGTAATGACCTCCTCCTCTTCTTCCTCTCTATGTAATGACCTCCTCCTCCTACCCTCCTCTCTAAGTAATAACCTCCTCCTCTTCTTCCTCTCTAAGTAATGACCTCCTCCTCCTCCTCCTCTCTATGCAATGACCTCCTCCTCCTACCCTCCTCTCTCCTTGCCTCACCCTCATGACATAAGCACACAGGTACTACGTATAGGTCTTGAGGGGTGACGTGAGACCCTGATGAATGGAGGGATCTGCTGTATCTTTCCACCGTCAGGAAGAGCCTTGTACCCCTCAGAGCCACGTTAGATAATAGCAGATAAGAGGGCGTAGGTGGATGGCTGTGTGGGTCAGGGATGGAGGGTGAGTAGGTAAAAGGGGAGGTCTCTCTCTCTCTCTGTCTGTCTGTCGGGAGGTCTATCTCTCTCTCTGTTTCTGTCTGTCTGTCTGTCGGGAGGTCTCTCTCTCTCTCTGTGTGTCTCTGTCTGTCTGTCTGTCTGTCTGGAGGTCTATCTCTCTCTCTGTGTCTGTCTTTGTCTGTCGGGAGGTCTATCTCTCTCTCTGTGTCTGTCTCTGTCTGTCTGTCTGTCTGTCTGGAGGTCTATCTCTCTCTGTGTCTGTGTCTGTCTGTCTGTCTGTCGGGAGGTCTATCTCTCTCTATGTGTCTGTCTCTGTCTGTCTGTCTGTCGGGAGGTCTATCTCTCTCTCTGTGTCTGTGTCTGTCTGTCTGTCTGTCGGGAGGTCTATCTCTCTCTCTCTGTGTCTGTCTGTCGGGAGGTCTCTCTCTCTCTCTGTGTCTGTCTATGGCTGTCTGTCTGTCTCATTTTTAAACCCTGGCGGCATAAACTCTGGTACCGTAAATGACATTCTAACTTGGTAAGGCGGGAGGAAGTGCACCTTACTGTGTCTATCCTTAGTACACAAAACCAACACATGCCACTCCTTTATGGGTGTTCGTGTGCACCTTGGTGACGGCACTTGCATACTAAGGGGTGTGAGGCTCTTTAAATCAATACAAGCATCCAGGCATGACTAACAACAGTGTGACAGGGGGGGTGAGGTTCCTTAACTTAACCCCTTTACACCCACATCTTTCCTTTGCTATAAAAAATTGTATGTTGTCGAGCCATACAATTACAAAAAGTAACTGAATATACCAAATTAGTTACCATAAAATTACGAAAAGTAACGGAATATACCAACTTTGTTAGTGGACAAGGATACTAAACAGGTCATATCTATAAAATATTGCTTATATTAACTAAAGATCGCCTAATGGTAGCCAAATTACAATGGAAATTAGGCTCTGGGTCTCAAGGGGTTAATAGAAACAGCCTGGCCTGACTAGCGACAATGTAGTACAGTAGGGGAGAGCGGGGCAGGTTGCATCGAGGGTAGGTTGCATCATTGCCTCTACCTCGCATTAACTTTTTTTATTATTATTATTGTTGTAGTTGTAGTAGTAGTAGTTTATAGTAGTAGTAGTAGTAGTAGTAGTAGTAGTAGTAGTAGTAGTAGTAGTAGTAGTATTAAGACGATGTACGTGTGATAACATGCGAGTTAGAGGCAATGATGCAACCTACCCTCGATGCAACCTGCCCCGCTCTCCCCTACTAGCAGAGGATGTGAGGCTCCCTGAATCAACAACACAAACATCCTGACAATGAGTGCTGATTTTTCATTTAGGTTTTGGCAAATATTTGTATCAACCTTAAGCAATTAATATACGTATACTATTTTTCCACCTTTCTACGACTTAATTTTTTTCATGAGAGGAGTGACAAGACACCTCCCGAACTAAATTGGCCCACCCCCTTTTTTTATTACTCTCTTACTGTCTTCTTTATAGGGACTGGCCATTAAGCAGACTTTTTGCTACTTTTTTTCTCGCCCTTGGCCAGTCCTTTGTGATGTAAAACAAAGAAGGAAAAAAACCTAAGTGGCTACCGACTGCACCTCAGACGAGACATTTAAAGTCCATCCTGTATCAGTCAGTCAGCGGAGTCACATGATCAAGGCCTGAATAGATTGTCAGCCTTATCTCTCCTCCTCCCCACTACATAAATCTGCCCCTTCACAATGTTCTCAGGATTGATAGATGATAACTACTCTTTTTCCACACTATATAAAGTTTCCTTCAAAAGTTGAAAACCATTAGTCACAATTACTATGTTTGATCCTTCATAGGTATTTTGGTAAGTTTCCAGAAAAACACCATATTCACTTTGGTGGAAGAACTTTTTTTCTGGTAAGTTTTGATGTGTTTTGAATTGATCTGCTAACCGTTTGTGTCGCAAATCCTTAGTTTTTTTTTTAGTAATAACGGTAATAACGTACTTGTCAGGGCGGGGCGGGGCGGGGCGGGGCGTACCTCCACCCGCTGTGGACCCACGCCGCGGATTACAGGAAGTTTCGACGGAATGCACTTTCGACGGTAGAAAATGGAGGTTTCGATGGTACGTACCGTCAAACTCCGTCGAAACTTCCTATATGTATATACGCATGTCTATCATAGAGTAAAACCTAAAGAAATTTTGTCATTGAGAGGATTAATATAAAATACAAAGTTACTAGATCATTGCCAACCAAAAATAAAGTGTAAAGCCTATACAGCCAAGATCCCCCCCTATCTTTCGTTGTTTCCCACCCTAACGCGGTAACACCTACCAAACTTAGCTTGCCTATCCTTAATATTGTATTTAATAAAATCAATTGGCGATAGACTAATAAACAATGAACAACAGCACTGTTTGTCATCATCGCTTCATCCTTAGGCTAAAGCAGTTCCCTCTGATGGTCATAGTAAATTAGACTACAGAAAACGACACCTAAGTTTGTGGGGAAACCTGGGAATCCTGACAGACGCTATTTATTTATTCATTTATTTACTCTATTCATTATCTATTGTCCTCATCATCTGTTATGATATGTTAAATTGCGCATGATGAAAAATCTAAAATATTATGAAGAGAATGAATGAGAGGGTTCGACGGCGCTGACTTGGAAGGTTCGACGATGCACTATGTTGGAGGTTTCGACGGTGTCGTCGAAAATGCATTCCGCCGCACCTTCCTGTTACCACGCCGCGGGCTGTTTCACCTTGCCCAAAAACCAGTTTTTTTTTTTTTTTTTTTTTTTTTTTTTTTTTTAAACTGTAACCACTGGTTATTAAACAAATTTAACCTAACCTGCCAGCAGCTGGCGTAGTTAAAATATAGTAAGAAATTAATATCTCAGGAACGAGTGATTTCTGACGGAAAAGCAATACACCAGTGTCTTGTATGTGCAGATATATGCTTGTATCTGCATCTCCTATAACACAGGTGTCCTTCGCAGTGAGTGTGGTGTTTTTCTGGAATAATACCAGGATTTTTTCTGGGGAGTCAAAGGCCCCCCTCCCCCTATTCAGTCTGAAACCCGCTACCTGGTGAATGGTATGAATCTTCTCCACCACAGCCGGCAAACAAAGTTTTGTGAATATTCTAAATAATCCCAGACTGATTTAGAACCATCTACAGAAAAAAGTAAAGTTTGACCTCTGAATGCATTTTTCTGTCTTCACGTGGATAATAACCATGCAAATAATTTTAATAATAACCATGGTAATAATTACTATAACCTAACAACACAGGAGGCTTTGCTACCCGGGGTTGTGGTTGTAATAGGCGAATATAATGGGCGAAAGTTGTAATTTGCGACTGAAACTCATAAACATTGAGGTAAACTGAAAGGGATACAGTTGATTCGGGCCGCCAGTTGAATCAGGCCGCCTAAATTAAATGCATACTGGACGAGAGTTTCGCGGTCGTTTTCAGAGACACCGACTATTGTTTCTTGGCCTACAACAGGTGCTTGTTCTAACGGAGATAGTTTTATTTTGCGCAAAATAAAAAAAAAAAAAAAAAAAAAAAAAAATAAACTTAACCTAACCTTATAAGTTTTAATGAAACCTAACCTAACCTAACCTTATAGGTTTTAATGAAACCTAACCTAACCTTAAAGGTTTTAATGAAACCTAACCTAACCTTAAAGGTTTTAATGAAACCTAACCTAACCTTATAGGTTTTAATGTAACCTAACCTAACCTTAACCACAAAGTATACCTTTTTTTTTTTTTTTTATGGGTTAGCGCAAAATAAAACTATCTCCATTAGAACAAGCCCCTATTGTAGGCCAAGAAAAAATAGTCGGTGTCTCTGAAAACGACCGCGAAACTGCCCTGTCTGCTGGGTATGCATGCTACTATAGGCGGCCTGTTTCAACTGGCGGCCCGAATCAACGGTACCCAACAGAAGGCACACTCCTAACTGTGTGAAGGATCATAGTCCAATTGTGAAATAATACAATTTCCCTTTCGTGACCTAAATAACCACATGAAACACAGCACACACCAATAACTAACACGAACCATCAATACACAATAAGATATAAAACAACCTCAAACACCCCCCAAAACTTCCTCCCTCACCTTCAAAACACAACCTTTGGCAACAACCTCACAACCTCTCCCCGGCTCCCCAACCCCGCCTCCTGTCCTCATTTCTAAATATACAACCCATCTACCACCCTAAACACACCTATACAACCCCCAAAACAACATAAAAACGATGCTAATACTAGATAGAAACCATAAATAGGTCACAAATAGGCTGAGGTAACATTTTTTACCTGTTCGATCAAAATAAAAGAGTTGCGTAATGGACAGTTGGACACCGGCTCAGCTGATCTCCAGAAATGACGGTGTTTACTTATTTCACCTCCTTATTACACCCTTCCCCGCCCCCCTACCCCTGTCTTGCCCTATGCCCCACGTGCCCTGTGTGTTCCCCTACCTGTTGGGTGTGGAGGAGCCTGGAGGCCGCTGTTCGGAAAAGCGCCATGGTGATAAATGTGAAAGTGGGAGCCTGGCCGTCGCTGCCTCGCCTCTGCCGCCCAACTCGCTCGACGTCACTGAGACCGTCGCTTAGACCAAGGAACATACTACAGAACATACATTTTGTACTTCCATATACAGTACTACTCTAGTATGACTTTTCTGTCTATATACTTCCATATGAATGTTTTTTGGCAGTATATTCGATTGGTTTGATGTGGACATTACTCCCTTCATAGAGTGTCTTTGATATGCATTTCCCCAGCTATTTCCTGTATTATTAGTATTTTTCTGCCTATTTACTTTATTATTGCTACTTCTCTGCCTAGCCATCATAATATAAATGTTTATTTCGGGACTTACTATAAATGTTATCTGACTAACTATTATATTATTGTTTTTTGTGGGGAAGACTACGGTAGAATTCTACTGTAGTTTAATAGTGAAATTTGTAAAAAAAAAAAATGGTAGTAGAATTCTACCGTAGTTTACAGAGTTAGTTAACCACATTATTTATCGGTTAAAGTAGTTAAACAGAGTATAGGGTCTTGCACTGACGTCACGATCTAGCGGCTTCAAGCCAAATGCCGCCCGTCGGAGCGAGCTGGAGGACCAACAAACTCCACTTGCCGCCCGTGTTTGCCAGCTTATGGTAATTTTCCACTACCAAATATATGTTTATCAGTATAAATGATATACTGTTATCTTCAGAAGTGTTTGTTCTATAATATTAATCACATAAATCAGTAAAACACACTAAATAAATGCCACTATGAGACTATGAAGAAATATGCATGAACTTAATATTCACTTAATCTAGTTGCCATTTAATATTTTGCAGAGACAACTTTTAACATGTAGCATATCAGTAGAAGCGGCATTTTATTAGCTTTCATTGATATTTTTCGTTTTCTGATGAATAATTAGCACCATGCATAAATTAGCGTTAACTGAATAAATAACATCATCAATCGGGTAATTTTCTCGCTTCTTATGCTAAGTACAGTTAGTAAGTACAACATCCTAAGCGCATTAATAGTTTCATGACAGATATATTATTTTTCGGTTTATAGAACTGTCGCCGATGGAATTCTCGCCGAAACAACAAACTAGAACTCTCGTCGACGTGGAAATTTTAACCTAACCTGGACAATGGCACCTAATCTAACGTAACTGATCAAGCTAACGATAGTATTTCATCCCTGAATGCAGAAACACGGGTAACACTTGATTAAATGTATATACGTATTGGGTCCTGTAATATCAAGAATTGGAACACTCGACGACGGCGGCGAGAGTTCCGATCGGCGACAGTTCCAGATACCTTTTTTTCAACCTTAGTTAAAGAATTAATTTATGGTAATGGCTGCATATTGTATCTCTTATTGTATAAGTCTTATTGTTATTATTTCCTCATGTGGAGTCAGTTAAATACTCCTTAATTTCTCCCCAGTGAAATACTCCTTAATATCTCCCCAGTTAAATACTCCTTAATATCTCCCCAGTTAAATACTCCTTAATATCTCCCCAGTTAAATACTCCTTAATATCTCCCCAGTTAAATACTCCTTAATATCTCCCCAGTTAAATACTCCTTAATATCTCCCCAGTTAAATACTCCTTAATATCTCCCCAGTTAAATACTCCTTAATTTCTCCCCAGTGAAATACTCCTTAATTTCTCCCCAGTGAAATACTCCTTAATTTCTCCCCAGTGAAATACTCCTTAATATGTCCCCAGTTAAATACTCCTTAATATCTCCCCAGTGAAATACTCCTTAATATGTCCCCAGTTAAATACTCCTTAATATCTCTCCAGTTAAATACTCCTTAATATCTCCCCAGTGAAATACTCCTTAATTTCTCCCCAGTTAAATACTCCTTAATATCTCCCCAGTGAAATACTCCTTAATATCTCAAGTTAAATACCAGTAAACATTAATCAAACACCAATATTTGTTAACATTTTATTTGACATCATATCTATGTAAGGAAAAAAAGCAGACATACTATAAACAAAACTTATTCCTGAAACAAGAAAAAATGAAAAGAAATACTTGGTTTGAGAATTGGTACATATTTACAGTGGTGGCGGTGAGGCAGGCAAGCATGAAGGGAGTTTGGATTCCTCTCTTCTACTTTTTCATCATCTTGTGTCTCTTTCATCTCCTCTCTTCTCTTCTCTCTCTCTCTCTCTCTCTCTCTCTCTCTCTCTCTCTCTCTCTCTCTTTAAAATACATTTCTTCATTCCTTAACAAAATCTCTTTACCTCCCTTCCTCTCTCTGTGTGTGTGTGTGTCTCTCCACTTTTTAAACTCAATATTCTCTCTCTCTCTCTCTCTCTCTCTTTTCACTCATTCTAAACTCAATCTCCCTACCTGCCTTCTTTCTTTCCCTCCCTCTACCCTTACCCCCCACCCCCCTCTACCCCAGCCACCCTACATGCTTCCCCCAGCCACCCTACATGCTTCCCCCAGACTTGGCCAACAGTTGAGCAAAGCGGTTAGTGATGAAGAGGGAGGAATCAATGAAGCGATCCACACAGTTAGAGATGCAGGTCTCCGTGCGAGAGTCCAGACGGCTGCCGGGCGCCCCCACACACACCTCCCAGCACGTCTCGTTCATCTTGTGGATCTGCGGAGCAACGGCGAGGCTAGTGAAGGGACGGTAAGGCTCTCGTAATGTTGTTTTTGATGGTTAATGGGTTTGTTGATTAGTAGTTAAGGCAGTAAGACATGGTAACATAGTCCTGTACATAATTGAGGCACAGAGAATAAAGCCCGGGTTCCACAGTGAGGTTACGGGTCCCCGTCAACCCACACTAGAAAAAATTGCCTGACACTAGTTGATGCGGGAATTTTTCTCGTCCGCTCACGTCAGTCTGATCGCCACGTCAGCAATGTTAATGCCTCGTCAGACAAAGACAGTGTAATCTTTGTAGAATATAGCAGAGAATAAGGTTTAAGACAGTAGGACATAGGTAGCAAAGTCCATAACTTAGGACACAGGGAATAAGCAGAAAAATAGACCTTAAGACAGTAGGACATAGGTAACAAAGTGGTGTGCATAGCTTACCATGGCCTGCATCTGTGCCTTCTGTTGCTCCAGCATTAGGAAGGACTGCAGCTCCGAGTCCTTGCCGCCACCACCACCACCACCACTCTCCAGCCCTGTAACACAGACACACACACATTATATACCGTCAGGCATAGACACATAAGGAGTAGGAAAGGATTTATACAGAGCAGGAAAAGGATTGAAATTGAAAACTAGTGAAACATAGTGAATTGGCATGTCTCTATTTAAACTACCTAGGCACTGCAAATTGGCACTCATAGCCCTATTTAAACTTCCTACCTAAGCACTGCAAATTGGCACTCATTGGCCTATTGAAGCTACTGAAATATAGGGAATTGGCACTCATAGCCCTATTTAAACTACTTAGGCACTGCAAATTGGCACCCATTGGCCTATAAAGACTGGAAAACAAGGGACATTGGCACTCATGGCCCTATCAAAGGTACGTTGTTGTTTTTTTGTTGTTGTTGTTTTTACATCTACGTATGCCTATAGTGCCTGTAGACAGTGACCTCCAGGGGTGGGATGGTAGGCCCTGGAGGCTCACTTGAGGGCTGTGATGGTTGACCCTCGCCCGTGGTGGCGCAGGCAGGATTTTTACAGTAACGCCTCTGATTAGAGGCTCATGCCGCCCCCCTGTGTCCTCCGATGCACTCACAATCGAAGGTAGAGTTAATGGGCAGGGCATGTGGGTGTTCTTAGGCCACGATAGACGGTACATAAATATTTGAAGTGGATTTACGGGTCTCACTCGGGATCGAACGGTAAAATTCTAGTGTTTGCCCATACTCTCATACATATGAGGGGTTTCCGTCCGGGTGGGGAACAAATTATGCGTCGGAAACACGTAATTTAAGAGTTGTGTAGGGGGGTAAAATTCCCTAGATCTAGGGAAATTTCCTTATATCTAGAGAAATTTGCCTAACCAAAATTAACCTAACCTAACCTACCGTAGATAACAGTTAAGTCGCCAGGACAACTTTTTTTTTTCTGTTTACAGACGTGTGGTGGCGTTAATACTTATATTTCTACATCCATGATTTCAGGAAAGTTAGAAGGGGCTATCTGGAAAGTCTGTGTCATTTTGTGTCTTCATCTGTCTCATATTATGGCTATAAATGAACAAATTACAAAAATATCTACAAAGTGGCTACCAACAGTAGAGTCGCCATCTAGTGTTTATTTACCGAGTGTCGTACCGCTGTCGTCGTCGCCCGAAAAAACTATGCGTAGCGAAATTTGAAACCGTCTATACTTGCAGATACAAAGCATAAAACAACGCTGAAACAGAGTAGATTATACAGTCATGATATAAACTACTGTGTAACATCTTCAGTGGCACATAAAAATCAGTAGTGATGCTATAATTCGTAATATTTGGCGGTTGGCGACATCACTGCAGGTGGCGACTTTACTGTTATCTACGGTAGCGGGGGGCTTGACCCACCGATAACCTACCCTAACCTAAACAAATCTAACCTAACCTCCTAGCGGGGGGGGTTGGGGGGGTTCTCGACACTTCGGTCATCATTCTATGAGAATTGTCAGGCTCACACGTCTCTGGACTCGGAAGAAATTCAATGAATTTTCCCTAGATCTAGGGAATATTTTCAACACTCCTAACTCAAAAACTATGTGGTTGCGACGCATATTTTGTACCCCAGCCAAATATCGCGCATTCCCCCAGGTCCCCCAGCTTGTTTTGTGGGAGAGGGGGAGTATGGGCAAACACTAGAATAATACCGATCGAACTCTGGTCTTCGAGAACGCCACTCGGTGGCGCTACCACTCTGCTACTGCCTCCCCATACGTACCAT
Source organism: Chionoecetes opilio (assembly GCA_016584305.1). Lineage (NCBI taxonomy): Eukaryota > Metazoa > Arthropoda > Malacostraca > Decapoda > Majidae > Chionoecetes > Chionoecetes opilio. Next base: position 182,885 of record JACEEZ010013297.1, read on the forward strand.
AAGGACTGGCAAAACATGGGACATTGGCACTCATGGACCTATCAAAGCTACGTACCATTAACCAGGCACTCTTTGGCCCCGTGTCACCGCCTCACCGGCTCACCTGCTGAACCCAAGCCGCTGTCAAAACTACTGGAAAAACTGGAGTCTGAGGTCAAGTTATCCTCGTAGGGGGAGGCTGACGTGCCCGAGGAGGACGTGTCATTGGAACTGTCGCCGAAAAACCAGCCCATGATGTAATATAGGTGGACACGGTGACGAGACGACCAGGCGAGGAGGGGGAATTTAGGTAGTGTTGTTGTGACTTGTGGTCGCTTAGTTGCCGCGGTCACTAAAAATAAAGCTTACGTCCTATATATTAACTTTACCTAACTTAACTTTATAACTTTAAAAAAAAAATAGGATAATTGGATGTTAAATGACGGGACCATAAGATTTTACCTCAATAACCTTAACCCCTTGAGACCCAGAACGTAATTTCCATTGTAATTTGGCTGCCACTAGTTATTACTGGGTTTTAGGGTTAGCCACTGGGTTTTGAGGTCATTGAGGTTGAGGATTGGGTCATTTGCCAGCTGCCGAGGGCAGGGCAGCTGGTGAGATCACTGTCTGTAGCGATCTCACCAGCTGCCCTTGGCCCGAGTAGCTACACTGCACAAATACGCACTGAAACACTGCTCCCTGGGTGAATAGTTGTTTGACAATGTATACCAATTCTGATTTTGGGTAAAACATGGTGGTAACATTGAATGTAGAGTAGTAATCAAAGTAGAACATAGAACATTTCCAGCGAATGTGCCTTTGCCTAGGTAGCACTACCTACCCTAGACTGAAACACCCTCCCTGGTGAATGCTCCCTGGGTAAATAGATGTTTGACACTATATACGTTTTACCCAAGATCAGAATTGGTATAGGCTACGTGTAGCTACTATATTGTCAAACAACTATTCACCGAGGGAGCAGTGTTTCAGTGCCGCGCGTGACGCGTATTTGTGCAGTGTAGCTACTCTGGCAAAGAGTAGCTGGTGAGATCGCTACACCGGCCGCCTCTAGCCACGCCCCTTTTCGTCGACCGGACAGGCCCCGCCAGTGTGTGTGTGGCTGGCTTAAGAGTGAGGTGTTAGCCCTCCAGTGTGCGTGTCTGACCTAAAGAGCGAACGCGCAGTTCTCGTCCACTATAACGGCGTCAGTCCCGTACCGCCCCGGCCACGGGTACGGCGCGGGCCACAGTGGTCCATAGAAGCTAATCTCGGGCACGCGGGACTCGAACCTAGGATCAGCGCATCAAGGTATACCCTGGGTACGTCTCTGTAGTATTCAGCGCGAGACACTTAGCGAAAATACGTCAAAATATTCACTTTGCCGACATCAAACTATGCTGTCATATATTTCAGGGAGAATATTACGCTGAAAGGCTAATATGGCGGCAATGTATTATCGTCCACCCAATATGTATCACTAAAAATAATCCTATTGTCACTAATATGCCATAAATAAGGTATCTAATGGTAAAACTCGTCATATTTCCAATTAAATAAGTCTATATCGAGAATAAACAGTAAATAAACATGGCCGCCCAATTCCTGAACTCTGATTGGCTGAGAGATATAGCCAGGTGTCAACAGGTGTCTGATTGGCTGTCAAGGTAGCCAGACTGCTGATTGGCTGTTGGCCTCGCCGCCATTTTACGTGGTGCCAATTACGCATTTCAAAACGAATAATGACTTTTTTATTCGTGCACCGATATAGGATTGCTTAGTCTTATTCAAATCCCCAGTTTGCTGTATGAATTTCCATATAAAGTCTCAGAGTCTTAAGGCTTTCGTAAAAGAAATATGACTCAATCGGTTAGTAAACCCGTACAAATTACCGATATTTTGTTGATAATTCTTTTTTTATACTGAATATAGGGGGATTTTAGTGTGTTTTAATATATTTCGATTTTTCCGCATCATTTTATGTATTAGCCAAGCGCTTGGAGGCTATAATTTGTGTTATATGGATATTAGAAGGCTTGTGTTTTGTTTACATATTTTAGTATACCTTATTCTGCCTTCTAGTTTGAGCTGAAAGGTCGTGTGTGTGTGCATAACAGTTCCTACAGTCGCTGTGTGCTTGTGTGTGTCTGTGTGACGTGGTTTTCACGTGTTTAGTGAATAAATACGACTGGCTGAATAGTGTAAAGGGTAAAATTATCGACAAAACAAAACATGATTTTCTCTTTGGTTTCAACGTCAAGCTACGATCTGTTACTGTTTAATGTGTGTCCCGTGACGTCATCACGGTGTTGACATGGGGAGGCCAGCCAGGGATCACGGCGATGGGGTCATTATATAGCCTTAAAATACGCTATTACCGGCTGTATGCAAGGCTGATCATAGGTAGATAGGGAGAATATCAATGCATAACCCGAAAATAGGCTCAAATGGGTGAAATGTCGTCTTTTATAGCTAGAGAGAGAGGAATGATGATTTCCTACGTCCATTATTTGCTATTATATAGGACATGTATGTGTCTTAGTGTCCCAGGAACTAGGCCTACCCCGTGTTTAGGCCTATGCCAGCTTATTCTAGCTCCCCTTATGGTCTGACGGTGTAAATAATGATATATACATAGGGCAATTCTGGTAAATATGCAGTTTCAACCAATACTCCCTATTGAGCAATACTCTCCTGACATAGCTTGGGGGGTCGCGCCCCCCCAGACCCCCGGCTAGTTCACTAACCTAACCTGGGCATTAATTACGTAAACTAACGTCACTGGGGGGTTTCGCCTCTCAGACAAGAAGGGTATTTTGGTACTTTCAACGTTCCCGTGCAATATTCAAGGCTATGTAAGGGGTAAGAAAGGGTGTGGGGCTGTATTGCATGATATACTGTAATACCTAAGCAGAGGCAATATATGCACGCTAATTGGGGAAAAATGGGGTATTTCTGGCTTCACTTATCTTATTTTCTTCTGCTTTTTACCTCAATTTACGGGTTCCCTTGCAATATTCAAGGCTATGTAAGGGATAAGAAAGGGTGTGCGGCTGTATTACATGATATAACACCCAAGCAAAGGCAATATATGCACGCTAAATGGGTAAAAAAGGGGTATTTCTTGATTCAAAACTCTGCTATTATAAAAACTTAATTATTTATATTCTAATAGATTTTTATGTGTTTGTGTCCTCACTAATAACTTCTTGGCCTAAATCACCCTGTTTTTCATAAGGGGGCGAGGCGTAGTGTAAAAAACAAGGGGGGGGAAGGGGGGCTGAGAGAGTATGGAAGTATTATTAATATTGTACCATATAAACTATGGTAGAATGAAGTAGTAGACTACGTACCATAGATAATACTTTAGTCGCCACCTGCCCTAATGTCGCCAGACGCCATATATTACGACTTATAGCATCACTACTGATTTTCATGTGCCACTGAAGATGATACACAGTAGTTTATATCATGACTGTATAATCTACCCTGTTTCAGCGTTGTTTTATGCTTTGTATCTGCAAGTATATACGGTTTTAAATTTCGCTACTCGTTTTATTTTTGGGGGTGGTGACGACGATGGCCGGAGGACACTCAGAACATAAACACTAATTGGCGATCTTAGTGTAGCCTGTTATCAACATCGCACTCGGTTTTATTTTTGTAATTTGTTCGGTATTATTTTACTCTAAGACCGAAATTCCCTACACAATTGGGAGTGTGGTTTCTGTTTATCCAGCGACACCCTCAGGGGGAAGTCTCGCAGCCAGCTGGTCGTCCCGCCCTCGCCACTAGGGGGGGAGATGGGAGGGTGAGAACATAATAACACAAGAAACATAAGAAAATAAGGAAGCTACAAGAGTCCGTGAGACCTACACGTGGTAGTTCCTGTTAGTTAACACTACCTACGTCCACCTTTCATCCCCATCCATAAATTTATCCAGCCTCCAGACTACAGAATTTTACCGTATTATCGTCCCATCTATATTTACTATTTACGGTCGCGGACGATTCGAGCGAATGACTTTTCAAGCGGAGGACGACTCGAGAGAACGACTTTTCGAGCGGAGGACCATTCGGAGGACCCAATTGTGTGTGTGTGTGTTGCGTATGTATGCAGGTGTATGTGTTGCGTGTACTTGCGTGTGTGTGTGCGTGCAGAGGAAGCTCCCCAGAAATATTGCCAAGGAAAGCATAACTGTAATGACTTCTTGGGTGTTGCAGGGAGAGCGGGGAGACCAAACAGCGCGGGTCACGAGGCTTTAGTCTGGCCGCTGGTGGGGCTGACGGGCGGCGCGGCGGTGGCTCCGAGCGTCATCGCGGCGCCCTTTGTCACCCCGGCACTCAGGAAGATGAAGAGACATGGGACAGCGAGTGGGAGGCAGCGGGAAAAAATGTATTGTTGTGTTTAATAGTTGTACAGTAAAACCTCTCGTATTCAGACCCTCATTGTTCGGACTTGGACATTATTCGGATCACCTCCTCCTTTTTTTATATTTTATATATATACTGTAATCCCCCTATTATTCGGATCCTTGCTTTACTCGGACCACTCCTTGGCCCAATTAGTCCGAATATGAGAGGTTTTACTGTATTGCAATTTTTGGGTGGTATCGTTTCTTGTTGGCTGCCTGATGGTGTGCAAACCTTTATTTCTTGTCTAGAGCAATTATTGATCCATCACACGAATATTGTTTCTATATTTTTATGATCTGTCAATTATTATTCTCCATGACAGGTGATAAATTTATAACTATGAGAATATTAGTCTTGTTAGCGTTAAATAAGAACATAAGAAAATAAGGAAGCTACAAGAGGCTGGGAGACCTACACGTGGTAGTTCCTGTTACTTGACACTACCTACATCCACCTTTCATCCCCATCCATGAAATTATCCAACCTCTTTTTAAAGCTCCCTATTGACTCCGCACTAACTACCGGTCTACTGAGTCCATTCCAATCATTTACCACCCTATTTGTGAACCAGTTTTTCCCTATTTCCTTTCTAAATCTACGGTTCTCCTGTTTGAATCCGTTACTTATCTTTATTGTATCCATAAACTATTAATATAAGTATCAGTCGCAGCTTTCATCTAACCCTCGGATGTCCGCAGGTGTGTCTGCCGTTCGTCCCGGCCACCAGTCAACAAGTGAGGAACGTGATGGCTGGCCTCAAGGGTCGCTCCGGCCAGCTGGTGGACCCGGGCAGTGGTGACGACAGGATCGTATATTACACTCCCACAGTCCGGTGCGCCGCCATTCCCCAGCGTGGTGGCGCCGCCTTCCAGGTCTTGTTGCTGCATGGGCAGTGATGCCGGTGAAGGAAGCACACACAGAAAGATGTTAGAGTTCCAGAGACCCTTCCCAACTATGTGACTATATGTGTGTGGAATTCCTACATTGTTCTATGGTAATGGTCCACTGCAACTATTGTGTTTTAACTACTATGGTGTATTATTAAAAGACACGCCTCATGTTTAAGTTTTTTTTACCTCTCCCAAATTATATAGAAATTCTCATTGATGCTGAACCTATGTGCAATTTGCTCCTTAAACTCAGTAGTCTATTTTCTGGGTCCGCAGCTGCCGTGGAGGGAGGTCATCTCTTATTAACTAACTACACACAGCAATTTTTCCATCCAGTTTTGTCATCTCACACTTTGTTATGTATGTAAACAAGCAAAACGTTAAATTATATATATATAATTTTAATTTTTGCCTGTGTGTACACACAACAAAGTGTGAGATGACAAAACTGAATGGAAAAATGATGGCGTGTTTAGTTAAGAGATGACCTCCCTCCGCGGCAGCTGCGGACCCAGAAAATAGACTAGCTGCCGAGTTTAAGGAGCAAATTGCAGATAGGTTCGTTATTCGGACAAACTTTTAAGAGCAATTGTTACAATGAAAAAATTGTAAGTTTATTTATTATGTGCACACACATGAGCACGCTCGGTTCACAACCGAGATGTCCCTGGGTTTGATCCCCGGGCGGAGCGGAGAAAGCTGGGTGGTCTCCTTAAAAAACCCGAGCCCCTGTCCACCCAGCAGTTAATGGGTACCGGGAGTTTGTGACCCGCCTCCCGGGTTGGTGGTTTCCCCAAGAACTAAGGAAGCACATTAAAAATATAGCTATGGAGGCGGGGCCATATGAATCTAGTTATGACCAGCAGGTCATAACTAGCATCTAATCTAGCAGGCCCTATCAACATCAACATCAAATAAGGGAGGGAATGAGGGAGTAATGGGATGGGTGGGTGACTGAGATAGACCAATCCTAACTGGCAGACGTGGGTGAGCAAGTGAGGGCGTGAGTGAAAGAGAAGTCCGGCCCAGTGTGAGGTTACGAGAGCCACGTCAAGTCGTGTTTTTACCTCATCAACCCTCCTTAGCATAACCGGTTACGTGGCCCGTGACCTCACAGTGGGACCCGGGCTTAGTGATGGCGTAGCTGTGTATGTCAAAGTGAGTGGTTTGAATCAATTAGGGCTGAATGGTTAAGTAATGGTGTAGAGATTGAGTTGAGCGGGGTTTAGGTGGGTATACAATAGCATTGATGGCGAGTGAGAACATGGGTGGAATGGTGGGTGAGTTCATTAGGTGTGAGGTCTCAAGTATGGAACTCGAACAGACATTTTATATCAATCAATAATAAGAGCAGCACTGAGATATTGGTTAGTGTTGCTTGGTAATGTAATGATGCATCCTTTTATGAGCAGATGACAGGATTAATGAGAGACACAAGGGGGACGGCAAGGAAATGAGGATGGTCAGTCAGATTTATCACAGTTCGAAAGAGAAGCCTGATTTGTCACAATTAAGTAGCCAAGTTCACAAGACTTGAGTTGGCGAAGAAAAGGGGATTGGAACGCTCGGTACAGTGCTTGAGAATAAGGACTGAGGTGGTTGGCAGGCGTGAGAGGTAGAGAAGGGGCGAGGCAATTGGGGGAGCTGTTGAGGAGTGGAGTAGTGCCAGGTCGCCGTCCACTGGGCAGGCCAAGGAAGACATGGAGGCAGTGTGTTGAAGAGGATCTTGCATCATTGGCCATTGAAGAAGTTGAGGCAATGGATAGAGAGGTTTTTGGAACTGGCCAAGGGCACAACAAAAATGGGTAACACAAAGCCCGCTTAGTTGCCAGTCCCTGTAAAGACGATTTTGAGTGAATATAAGTAATATTTTATAGATATGACCTGTTTAGTATCCTTGTCCATTAACTAATTTGGTATATTGTCACTTTTCGTAATTTTATGGCAACCATGACGATTTTATTAGCAAAGGAAAGATCTCAAGCTGAGCGTGAAGGAGTTAATAGCTCTCATGAATCTACGTAGAAATTTATATTGAAGTCACCAATCAGCCGAAAGCAATCACTGCCATTGCCAATCAGTCATTGTCACGCTATAGTGTAGCAGTCAACGTGTGGCGGTAATGCTGGCCTCCCTCACAGTGTTAATTAGTAGAAATATATATTGAAGTCACCAATTAGCCGAAACCAATCACTGCAACCGCCAAGCCAATCAGTCGTCACGCTGCTAACAAGGGTAAACGTGTGGCGGTAATGCTGGCCTTCCTGACAGTGTTAATTAGTGGTTGACGGTGATCTGTGCATGCATTTCTTGACGCAGCCAGTTGTCCGATATCTATAGTTCATCCCCATCCAGTGCGGCCCATGGAACACAGCTGGGTGGCTCCGTGACGCTAAAAGAAAAAGTGGTTTGCGATTTGTATTAGGCGCCATGATGGATCGGTTACAGGGAGTTACGTACACAAGTTGTTTCGTACCCAGATTTTGTTAGTTGTTTCGTACACTGATTTTGAGTATTTTCGTAAATTCGTACATACTTGGTGTCGTTTCGTAACTCCAGTAATGAAGTTCAACTCTGGGCTGAGTGTATGAAACGACTATGGTTTCATATAGACTACGAAACAACTTTTTGGTTTACGAATCTACTGGTGTACGAAATAATTATTTTGGTTTACGAATCTACTGGTGTACGAAACAACTTTTTGGTTTACGAATCTACTGGTGTACGAAACAACTTTTTGGTTTACGAATCTACTGGTGTACGAAACAACTTTTTGGTTTACGAATCTACTGGTGTACGAAACAACTTTTTGGCTTACGAATCTACTGGTGTACGAAACAACTTTTTGGTTTACGAATCTACTGGTGTACGAAACAACTTTTTGGTTTACGAATCTACTGGTGTACGAAACAACTTTTTGGCTTACGAATCTACTGGTGTACGAAACAACTTTTTGGCTTACGAATCTACTGGTGTACGTACGAAACAACTTTTTGGCTTACGAATCTACTGGTGTACGAAACAACTTTTTGATTTACGAATCTACTGGTGTACGAAACAACTTTTTGGCTTACGAATCTACTGGTGTACGAAACAACTTTTTGGTTTACGAATCTACTGGTGTACGAAACAACTTTTTGGTTTACGAATCTACTGGTGTACGAAACAACTTTTTGGCTTACGAATCTATACTGGTGTACGAAACAACTTTTTGGTTTACGAATCTACTGGTGTACGAAACAACTTGTGTACGAACTGAATGCACCCCGATGGATCCTTGGCAATGACCTGCGTGTCACGTCAACAACCTATACACTGGATCAAGAGTCTTAATAATACAGGGCCTGCTTCTGCATGGTCCTGTAGACAACGTGAACATAAGAAGAAGAACAAAGAACTACTGAAACAATAGTTTTGGTAGTGTGAAGATGCTTGTCCAAGGCATTACGTGAAGCAGAAGCGCGACCAAATCAAGGTAAGTTTAACTACAGTCTATTTTTTTTAACGAGGCAAAATTTCCATTCCATCATCTTAAGGTCTCATGCTTAAAATTATGCCTATATATACCTGATACTATGGTTAACTATGATAAAATACAGCTGAAATTTAGAAGAAGCTTAGTATTCTCTTCTGGCATCAAATATCAGTCAGTAAGCAGCAAGGGGTCAGCAGGATTTTTCACCTTATTTAAAAAAATAGACTATTTATGGGCAGGTGACGCGGCCACATCGCTAGAACCTGTAATCATTTGTTATAACCGCCTGTTAGTGTATTCTGATTTCTTACAAGGAAGGAAATTTCGGCCGGGGAGGGGGAGGGGGAGGGGGGCATTACATGTAACTAGTACTATATGTTATAAGATGTATTAGTAACTTTGGGCAACACCTTCACTTGAGTTCAAGGTCACGTGAGCCGCGTCAGGAATATCACTGTCTGGACAGGAACGCGAGAGGCTGTGCGACCTAAAATCAGTTGTGTTATATCCGTAGGGTTTTACTCTCACTTTGGTTTTATTGTATCTTAAAGTAATCGTCCAGACCCATTTTTTCTTTGCATAATTATGTTGAATGTTCATTCAAAATGCCTAATCCACAAAAAATTATTCATTTTCACGCCTTATTTCCCTAAAAACATGACTTTTGTAAAAAGCGCGGGAAAAACAACAGCCACATTCCAGCCGTGGCGCGAAACTTGCTGGCAACGACACAAGAGGTAAGCCTCCCAGCCCCGCCCGACACAAACACACGGAGACTCTGAGAAAAATGTAGTACTTGGGGAATTTTGGGTGCTTCTGGTATATTTTTTGTGCGACACGGCACATACTTGCATCCTGCATGGGCACGGCAAGAAAGCCGTGCCATTCCCGAGAGCTTAGCACCCATTCACAACCCACACGGCGACGATATATGTGTGCAGACCTTTGGAGCGACGGGGAGCGGCTGGTAATAGTCAGGGTACTGCAGCCCTCTCATCTCGGTGGCCTTGCTACTACCCGCCGCTCCCCGCCGCTTGCCGCCGCTGCACACATCTGTACACATATATCGTCGCCCCACAGTTTGCAAATGGGTGCTAAGCTCTCGGTAAAGGCACAGCCCCCACGCTGCACCCACACAGGATGTAAGTACATGCCACATCGCACAAAAAAAATATCAGAAACACCCAAAATTCCCCAAGTACTACATTTTTCTCAGAGTCTCCGCGCATATGTATCAGGCGGTACTGGGAGGCTCCCTGTTGTGACGTCGCCGACCCATGGTGCGTCGTCTGCTGATAAACAGTTGTGTTTTGAGAGCACGGGGAATTTACAGATTTTGAATGCGGATCATTTAAAAACGGGTGACTGGATGCAAAATGTGACAACATATTGTTGATATACTCGATCATGGCTACATTTTGACTGCATTAAATCAGGAATGATGAAATGGTCTGGACGATTACTTTAAAAGAGAGAAAGAAAACAAGGGAATAAGATTAGTGTAAGAGCTTTGTAGGGTATTATTCCAGATGAACACCGCATTCACTTTGGTGGACGAAACTATTTTATTCTAGTGAGTTTTGATGTGCTTTGGATTTATTAATCTGTTAACCGTTTCTGCCGCAATTTTTTTTTTTTTCATAGGTAAAGGTTACCTAGTTGCTTTTTGTTGTTGTTTTTTAGTTAGGTAAAGGTTAGGTTAGGTAGGTAAGTTAGGTTAGGTTCAATTTTTTTTTTTTTTTTTTGTCATTTTTGCAAAAAAAAAAAAAAAATAATAATAATTTGCGACAGAAACGGTGAGCAGATGCATTCAAAACACATAAAAACTCACCAGAAAAAAATTGTTTCGTCCACCAAAGGAAGTTCGGTGTTCATCTGAAAATTTACCCTTTGTACCAGGTAGTGGTTTATCATTCAATCATCATATCAATTCAATTTACAATTCATCATATAATAAGCACTATAGTACAAATATAGGGTAAGTGTGCGGAATTTATAAAGTTGTATTACTGGGCAGCGGGTAGTAAGCAGAGTGGCGCAGTGGAAGCGTGCTGGGCCCATAACCCAGAGGTCCGTAGATCGAAACTACGCTCTGCTAACAGTGTTTTTGTCTTCAGTTCAGTTCAGTTCAGTTGTTGGTCGGAAGTCAGGCCTTTTTTACCGGCACTCCCTGACGTGTTTCTTCTTGCTGTCTGGGTCTTTAATTAGTTTTCTTCTCTTATTCTGTCTTATTAGTTTCTTTCTTTTTCTTTCTTCTTATTTTCTCTGGTCATCCAAAAACTGTTGATTGTTCATTTTGCTTCTTCCACATTCCCCTCTCCGAACAAATACTCCCCCGCTATATCCTCTTCCTATAGGTAAGGTTGTTGTAGCCTCACACTTTTCTTTCTTCATTAATCAGGTTAATGGAACTGTCGCCGATAGGAACTCTCGCCGAAACACCAACCCAGAAATCTCGCCGACATTGGAACACTCGCCGACGTGTAAATTTTTGGCGACAGTTCAACTTGTAATATATGAAAAGGAAGCTGACCTAACCTAACCACATAACCTAGCCTAACTATTCAGGCTATTGTTGGTATTTAATCCCTGAATGCAGAAACACGGGTAATGGGAACACTCGTCGACGTCGGCGAGTGTTCCTATCGGCGACAGTTCCAGGTACCTTAATGATCACCATTGTAGCTCGCTTAGTTCTCTTTTTGTTCATACATACGCTGTGTCTTTCTTTTAAGTGTATAACTTATGAAAACAATCGTAGCTAACGTAGAATATCTTCGTATAATTCACTAATATTATCTGCTACTTGTATTTTGAATTAAGAAATTACTGTCTGTATTTGTTGAGAGAATCGCTTTGCACGCAGACTCAGTTAAATAATGACGAATTTTTGTAATCCATGAAATCAAAAAGATATTGACCCCGGAGTGACTCGAACACCCAGCCTTCTGATCTGGAGTCAGACGCGCTACCATTGCGCCACGGAGCCCATGGGAAATGGTAGGTGCAGGTTGTACGTGAGCGTTTCGTACCTATCGTACACTATCAACATTGTGTTCCTATCAGCGACAGTTCCAGGTACCCTTTATAGCTGATAACATTGTGTAGCGTAATCATTATCGGTATCATCGTGTTGTTCTTGAGGCTGACGAGGCTGAACTGCCGCTGAAGTCTAGGGGCCCGCCTACATTTTTTGCTGAGGCAATGTGAAATTATTTTTTTAATAGTCTACCTAGTCTAATATTCTTCACGAGACCCTCAAAATAGATATAGAGGTATGTACTGCGGTCTAGTACCCACCGTACCACGCAGGGTCAGTCGTCAGCTATAGTATGTTTCTATCCCTTGGTTGTTTGTTTTTTGTTTTTCTTATGTTAATTAAACTAATAGCTGTAAATAAAAAAAATTAAAAAAAAATTAAAAAGCTGCACTGGGGTGAAAGATTAAAGTGCCGGAGGGAGCCCGAAATACCTGAAAGTCTAGGGGCCTGGCCGCTAATTTTTTTTCCCATACGAGTTTGCAAAGGTTGGCGGCCCTCTACGGATGGCTGTAGCTCCGAAACTAACCACAAGATTATCTTGAAAAAACCCTCATTAAGATTCCCACACAAAGTTACCTTAAAAATTTTGAACGTGAACCTTACCTAACCAAACCGTAACCGAAAGTTTGCGAACCTGTTTGGGATAAAACAAATCCCGGCCCCTGCCATGGGTTAATAGGGCCCTGAGCGTATACTGATTATCATTTTTAGATAATCCTACCCATGGTTTGTTTGGGTTTCATACAGTCCATTTACTCTTTTTAGCGTGGAAGGGTAAGATAAAATTGATACTTTGACTTAGGAAAAACACTTGTTTTCGCCCGGGATCGAACCGGGGACCTTGCGCGTGTGAGGCGCACGTGATAACCACTACACTACGAAAACTTTTAAAGGAAGAGGTGTATAGACATTCAAATCTTTATAGTAACCAGAACCAAGTAGATATTTAGATGTGATTTATTTCACACAGGGATTTACATATAGCTATCTTGAATTATTAACGAGAACGATGAAGGGAAAACCTAATATTGTGGGCTCACTGGTTGTGATGAATTTCGTTACTATACTGAAATCGAAGCAAAGTAAGATACACTATCAATATACAAATAATGCAATTTTAATCGTTAAGAAAAAAATATGTTTATAAATATATGCGGCGTGTGGTAAGTGCGACGGTCCGTTAGTTCAGTTGTTTAGAGCGCCGTGCTGATAACGCGGAGGTCGTGGGTTCGACCCCCATGAAGGCCAAATGTTTTCTATTCAATGTTATATGCCACCTCTTGTGAAATTATTACTGAACATTTGTATCGTTTGTAATACGTATATATGCACTGTGTGTGTACTTACCTGACAAATGGTCAATATTTTTCTGAGATTGATGCACTAATTCGTTGTTTTAGCCGATTACTTATAACTGTTTTTGCTGAAGGGTTAAATAACTATACTAGACGATTCAGTTCAGTATACTATATCAGAGTATACTTGGCTATCTGGTAACTTCGCCCTCCCAAAAAAGAAAAAGAAAATTCTCAAGGTCATCTGGTAACTTGGCCCTCAAAAAAATTTAATAGTACTGTAATAAAATAAATAAATCTGTAATCAAGATCTGCCCCTGACATCCGCTGAAATACAGGAACTACCTCGTGTAGGTATCGCGGCCTCTTGTAGCTTCCTTATTTTCTTATGTTCTTATAGGCTTATGGAGTGAATGCATTAAATGTTGACTGTCTGACCGCTGTAGAACGTAAAAGGCAGAGGAAGGACGAACGGTGACAGGAGAAAGAGGATGATTAGGTAATTTTATTCTCTTTATTTTACATCCGCTGCAGGCTAATGATAAAAATAATAACTGTAACAAGGATAATGATAATAATGATAACTGTAACAAGGATAATGATGATAATGATAACTGTAACAAGGATAATGATAATATGTAATGATAACTGTAACAAGGATAATGATGATAATGATAACTGTAACAAGGATAATGATGATAATGATAACTGTAACAAGGATAATGATAATATGTAATGATAACTGTAACAAGGATAATGATGATAATGATAACTGTAACAAGGATAATGATAATATGTAATGATAACTGTAACAAGGATAATGATGATAATGATAATTAATGATAATGATAAGATATCTTGGTCAACACTGCTGCTATGTTGGTGGGTCTTTGCTCCTTGGGTTATGAAGCTCACCAAAGCACTGAGATCAGATCCACCCTGAAGATGGACATAAAGAAAGGTTTTTTTTACCAAGCAAACTTATTTATTGAAAGTCACATAGCACTGTCAAGAAAGCAAGTGTTGAGACCGTTGCTCCCTCATAGAAGACAAGGGCACGGGTTCTAAGGCTACCTATATGTACAAATCCTCCTGCTGCCCTGCTAACGACCACTATATAACAACATTTACAACTTTGTGCCATGAGTGAACTTTGTGCCATGAGTGAACTTTGTGCCATGAGTGTCATCGACGAATCATGTAACCTTGGATGTATACTATGTTCTAGATACAACAACACTTGTCCACACAACACATAAACTTAAAAGTGGATCTTCACATGCCTTGTAATAATATTCTTTGTCTTGAAACACTTTCCACAAACATCACACTTGAACTTCCTCAAGTCAGTGTGTGTTGTACTATGTACATTGAGATTAGATTTAGAGCTGAATCTTTTTCCACATTCTTGGCATTCATAATCCTTGACACCATTGTGTGTCACGCTGTGAGCTTTTAGGGAAGAACCGTAAGCGAATTTCCTTCCACACTCTTGACATTCAAAATTTTTAACACCACTGTGTGTAAGAGAGTGCACGGCGAGGGTACACTTTTGAATGAACCTTTTGCCACACTCTTTACATTCATGATTTCTAACACGATCGTGTGTCCGGATGTGTTGAGTAAGATTAGACTTTTGAGTGAACTTTTTCCCACACTCTAGACATTCAAAGTTTCTAATACCTTTGTGTGCATTGGTGTGTGCGGTGAGGGAAGACTTTTGAATGAACCGTTTCCCACACTCTTGACATTCATGCTTAACAACATTGTGTTTCCGGATGTGTCTTTTAAATATATTCTTGCATCTAAAACTGTCACCACACTGCTGGCACTGAAACTTGCTCTCTCCTTCGTGGCCTGAGCTGCCTGCCTCAAGGTGATTCTTGTCATCAACCCTGTGCCTCTCCACACCTGAGGCAAACTGACCCTGCTGCTCCTGGCCACTCATGCTGCTGCCCGGCCCCACAGCCTCCTCCGCAGCAATACTCCCGGCAGTGTATGCGACAGCTGGTCCTGCAGAAACGGGTACCAGAGCAACCAGCTGGGACTGTGACCTCAGGACCTGCAACATTGGTATTAGGCAGGATACAGAGATTCACACGTTAGCTCACGGGTCAGCCACCCCTAGCAGGTCATCATGTAGATTGTAGACTTCTCATGTATCCCCGTTACATATGGGTGGGGAGGAGCCTTCTACTTTCCTATCCTTTCTCTCTTATTATCTAGTTAGTGTAGTGTAGTTAAATCAAACAGCCATGTAAGGACCTAATAATCTGTTGCTGTTTGTGTTTCCTTTGTATATAGTCATCCGGTGCATTCCACAGGGTGATTTTTTCAAACATTAACTTGAATTTCTTGCTCCCTACAAATAGGACCCATAACCTTACCCCTTGTCCCACTCCTGTCATTCCTATAATATGCACTCCCCGCCCCTGGCCTCTCCTAGGTGCCTGGCAAACCTTTCACCGTCACCACCACTACCACCTCCTTCTCTTCCCTCTCTCCTTTACTCTTCCAATATGACAGTCCTCCTCACCTTTACGTCAACAGCAGTGTAGGCAAACACCTAGGCCTAACACACTCTAGATTATTGAACGTTGCTAGCAGATACTGGGATACACTACCTCTGCATGGGGACGCTCCTTCACTCTTCCCTCTCTCTTTGTGCCCTGTCAACTTGCCAGCTGTAGATGTTTCTCCACAACATTTTCGTTTCCTTTTCCTCTTTCTTCGTTTTCTATCATCCATTTAATTTATGATGAAGATATGAAATAAGCAACACAAATGATAGGAAGGAAGAATGTAATTTTGTTCAGTCTACTGTTTGTTCTCTGTTCAAGTTTGTTCCGTGCAGTTGGCTACCTAGAAAATTTGTACTTAGATATCGAAATATGTGGTGGTTTTTATTTTTTAAGGCAAGTTGTCTACCTAACATAAATCTGGCTTATTTTTTAGAGTCACTTATATTGTTAAAGCATATATTACATTGCATTCTTTGATTTACTGCCTATAGTTCAAGAAAATCTGTGTTGCGGGTGCGCCGAATGTTGGGTTGGCACGGTTTTTAAGGCAAGTTCTACCTACCTACCAAGTGCTACCTAGTACCTAACATGAATCTGGCTTATTTTTTAGAGTCCACATATATTGTTAAAGCAAATATTACATTGCATTCTTTGATTTACTGCCTATAGTAAAAGAAAATCTCCGTGTTGAGGATGCGCCGAGTGGAGTGTTGTGTTGGCACCACTGTCGATCAGCTGTGAGGAACAACATGGGGGAGAGCCGGCCTAATAACGCCTTTGCGGACTTCCTGCAGACCGTGCACAATGTGGTGGACATACCCACCACCTGGTTCAGAGGTGGGTGGAGGGGCACGCACGTATAGGGGTCACTGGGCAGCTCGTACTGGGGAGAGATGTGGGGAGGGAGTGGTGGTGATGGTGGCGGGTCTGGAGTTTCATTTTCACCCAGTACTTGAGTAGCCTTTATTCTTCCTTTTCATCAATTACAAGTGGAACTGTCGCCGATTTCCACGTCGGCGAGAGTTCTTGGTTGGCGAGAATTCCTATCGGCGACAGTTCCATAAACTATACTTGAAAGCTTAAGTACCCGCGGACGTCTTGTGAATTTATGTTGATGAGGCGTGAATGAAGGCAGGTAGTGATTGGGAATACAGTATGCAAGTCTTCAGGTTACATCCAAAGCATTCGTTAAGGCCACCAACTATTTCTAGGCTGTATATTTTCTTGACTTTCTTTGCCCAGAGCTATGCCATCAGTTTGGTAAATAATACCTTTATACAATAATAAAGAAAACCTAAGTGGTAACGGTGGTAGCGTTTTTTTTTTTTTAGCCGAGTGGACTCCGTGGAGGCAGGACGTGTGGACCTGAGCTAAGTGTTTCGTGATTGAATTTTGCTAGTTCTTGTGAAATATGGAGATATGCGGGGTTCTAGAAGGGGTTGTGGAGGGTGTAGCTACAGCTGACGTGGCCGCAGGGGGTCAGGAGGTAGCTGTGCTCCCTACAGAGGAGGTAGGTGTGGCCCAAGCCACGTGTAACCAGCGGGTGGAAGAGGTGGTTAATGTTTACATCCTGTGCGGTGGGTGTGACATGTTGCGGTCCTCGGTGAGGGAATTGGGGTGTGTGCCTTACGGGAACAGGTAAAGGCTTTGCAGGAGGAGGTTAAGGGTTTAAAGGGAGTGGGAGGGGGAAAGTAGGTCTGGGATGGGTTAGTCCCATGCAGGGCGAGGTGAAGGCCCTTTCGCAAAAGGTCCACAGCCTTGAGGAGGGTGTAGAGGTTGGCAGGCAGGTGTAGTTCCGGCCCGGAAAAGTGGAGGTACCAGGCCCAAAGGGAGGGAGAGGGGCGGGTGTGGGAAAGGGGAACAACCGGGTGTGCTGGGCAGAAAAGTCAGGTGAGGTGCCGTTGCACAAAGTATCTGTGCGGGGGAGGGGGATAGGGGGTGAAGAGTAGGGGTGTGGAAGCAGCAAGCAGGGGACGGGTAAAAGGGGGCCCTGAGGTGGTGTTGGTGGGGACTCTGGGTGAGTACCGGACCGAAAAAACTTCTGTGGAGGGCAGGGACAGGGGGACTGGGGTGTGCTTCCGGGGGCATCGTCGGGATGTTACAGATAGACTGGACAGGCTGAGGGTGGGCACAGGGAAGGATGGGGGTTGTGGTGTGCCGTGGGGGGGAACGCGTAGGAAAGGCGAGTCGAGGATTGGAAACTAGTAAAAGGGCCCGTTAAGAAGGTCAAAAAAGGTGGTGGGAAAAGGGGTGATTTGTGGTGTGCCCCTGGGGAGTATGGGGGCCAGGAGTGGCTGTCGGGGGCCTTAAGCAAAAAGCAGTAGGAGCTGTCAAGGATATGGGGTTGCGGTTTTTGGGGGGGGGACCTTTCTAGGAACCTCATGTATACCAGAGAGGGTGCCACCAAGTAAGATGGGACAGAGCGTCCCGGGGACCAGTTAAGAAGGCGTTTTAGTACCGGGGAAAACTGGGTTAGGGGGGAAAAAAATGGAAGGTAGGGCTTCAAGTTTAAAAGGGGAAGACCCAGTGTTAGAAAAAGGGAAACCCAAGGGAAGGGGGTGTAGAAACCTATGCGTTTTTGGAGCATTAATGTCGGGGGTTGGGGGGGTGGGCAAATTAGGGGGAATTTCCGGGGGAATTTAAATTTATGGTTTTGATGTAGTGGGCGTAGGGGAAATCCCCTTAGGGGGGGAAAATGTAAGAACAAGGGGTTTCACCTTAAAAAAAAGGGTAGAACAAAAATCCTAAAAAAGGGGGGGGGGGGTGGGGGTTTATCGTCAGGCAGGATGCGGTATAAGTTGAGGAGCTGATTGGAAACCGGGAGGCAAGCGAAGATTTTTTGCTGCTAGTTAAGTAAAAAGAAAGGAGAAAAAGGGGACGATCATTTTAGTATCTGATATGACAGTTGGGGAGAGGGGTGTATAAAAAATGAAGGAAATATAACAAGTTTTAGTAGTTATTAGCAGAAAACAAAAGGAAACAGATAATTTTATGGGGGACATGATGGACATGGTAATGGGGAGGGGGTAAATGGGAAGGGGATCTACTCTTAATTTGTTGGGGCCAAAAGGGTTTTTGAAATCCTAAAACGAAAAGGGCAGGGGAGATTTCAGGGAGGGGGGAAAAGGGAATCAGCTTAATTATGTTGTTGAAAATGAAAGATGGGGAAGGATATTGGAAAATAGATGAGGGGGGGTCGGTAGATATAAATGTGACCAAACATGATAGTTTTAAATTATAAAATAAAAAAAAAAGGGAGAATAAAAGGAGAAATGCACAAAAAAGAGGGGAAATTAACGGCAAATGGAAAACTTTTAGGAGGATTTAAAAGGGGTTTTTTGGAAGGAGGAAAGGGGGTGGATAAAATAAAAACCAAGTCTGGGGGAGAAAATAGGGGAATAGCTGGGAAGAGGATGGGAAAAGTAAGAAAAGGGCCGGGGAAAAAAGTGCAATGGGTGGGGGAATAGTGGTTTAAAGGGCGAGGAAGGAAAAAAAGGAGCAGAACAGGGCAAAAAAGGACTAAAAAAGGAAGTAATGGAGATAGGGGAAAGGTTAATATGAGGGCAGGGGATAGGTATAAGAAAAACAGAGAGAAGTAAAAGCGCTTTTTTAGGAAGGCTAGGGAAAACGGGAAAGGGGGAAATTGAGAAAAACAAAGGGGAAAGGTGGGGAAGGGGTAGGGTTTGGTAATTTCTTAGAGGAAGGAAGCGGGAGAAACCGTGGTGATAAAATTTTAGGGGGGAACGAAGTGGTAAAAGGGACTGGAGTATTAAGAGGGGAGATCAAAAAAGTTTTGGAGGAGGGGGGGGGCTTGACTGGGGCGGGTAGAATTGGTGAGTAAATATAGGGAAAAAAGGAAGATAGATGAGGAATGTAAAACATTTCAGTAAGGAAAAAATAAAGGGGTTACTTAAAAAAACTGAAAAAAAGGAAAACAGCAGCAGGGATGGTATACCAACGAATTTTTATAAAGAAGGGGGGGAGGGTATGGGGATGGGGTATGGGTTTTTTGGCAGATTGGCAGGTAAGAGATCCCCGGAAGGAAGAGGTAGGTTACTCATTTCACAAGGGGGGCACAAAAAAGAAACTCTTGAAAAATTATCGCCCCTCAGTAAAGGAACGGTGGGAAAAATTTCAGTGGGTTTTCTAAAAGGTGGGTTAGTAATGTTGTGGGGAATAGAGTAATGGGGGAGGAAAAGAAGGCTTTCGCAGGGATAGGGGAGGTGAGGAAAATGTTGTAGTTAGTTTTAGTGATAGAGAAAATGATAGGTGGGTGGGAAGACATACCCCTTTCTTCCCTTTACATTGAAAAGGCTTTTGATGGGGCAATAGGGGTTTCTTTTTAGACTACTTTTAGAATTGGATTGTGACAAATGTCGCATAATAGATGTTGTAGAGGACCACGGCAGTGTACACTTGGGACTAGAGACAGATGGGGGGGTTCGAAGAGGGTTTGAGGGCTGCGTGTTATCACCGTTCTTTTTTTTAATACAGAGGAATTTCAATTAGGTTGAAATCGGGCTTGGGATAAGGGGGGGGAGGAAAAGTTGAGCATTTTCTATATGCTGACGACATAGTTGTCATGAGTGAGGACAGGGAGAACTTCGGGGATGCTACAATAGTCGCACAGTATGGGGGGGATTTTGGGATGAAAATTTAAAATGAGAAAAATCGGTCCTGTTATAAATGGAGGGCAGCAGATGAGGGGAGGAGTTGGGAAATGGGAACCTGAGGGGGTAGGGCGCACCGATTTAATTTAAAAACCTAGGTATCCGGTAGATGGGAAAGGGGGCAGATAGGGCGAAACAGGATAAAATAGGAAAAAAAAATCGTGGGTGGGAAAACTTGGTGTGTAGCAAGAAGTAGGGGAAAAAGGTATGAGGGATAAAAGGGTTGTGGAAAGGGGATGGCAGTACGGCCTCTTTATGGGGGGGAGTGTTGAGGTGGACGGTAGGAGAGCTGGAAAGTTAAGGTAACAGAACGGGGAGGGAACTTGCACTAGAGCAAAAAGGATGTACCGTGGAGGGGATCAGGGAGAGGCAGGGGAGTCCCTTTGCGGAGAGAAAGGAAGTCAGTGCTTAAATTTCAAATCAGGGTTAGAAAAATGGATGAAAAAAAGTGGGCTGAAAAATTTTGATGGGTAGGACAGAGTATAATGGGGTGATCAAGCAGACGGTGGGGAGGATTGGGGGTTCAGGGTTTCACAGTAGGATACACCAGTCTAGTGAGGGGGGGTTAAGCGAAGGGAAAGACCCAAATTTGAGGCAGGGCGGGGATGTGGAACAGAGGGGGAGGTAAAAGTTCTCTGATTGTACAAGGGGAAGACCACACCAAAGTGTGGGTCTTTTTTAAAAGATGGTAAAACTTGGGGAGTGGTTTTTTATTTAAAAACAAGGCAAAAAACTTGGAGGTCAATAGTAGAACTATGAGGGGAAAAAAAGGAAACAAAAATATTTAATGTGTATGGGTTTGACTAATGAAAACTGAGATCCCTGGGATTAATGTGTCCAAAGGATATGAGGAAAGAAGCGCTTATACAAAGGGACGGGAGGTGGGGGGGGATAGTGGGGTAGAGTGGCGAGGGGAAAAAAGATGGATAAGGATTTCTTTTTGGGTTTGATGGGGAAGGCCCAATAGAAGAATCTTGAGGGGGTTAAGTATTTCTAGAAAAGGCTTGGGGAAAAAAGAGAGATTTTGCCCAATCCCACAAGCCCTCGGGGCCGCCGGGAAATAGGGTTTTTAAGGACTGAAAAACCGTGGTTTACTCCCCACCTAGAAAGAAGAAAAAAGAAGAAGCGACCGCGCAGTTTTTCGTCCAAATTTTAAAACCCAAAAAAAAACCTCCATGGTAAAAAAAACTAATTTTAGGCAAGGAAATGACCGACATCCTGCCTTTTACCGTTTGAAGTTTATTTGAGTGTTTTTTAAGGTCTCATTTGTTGTGCAAATTAATAATAACCTTAACATGACCATGACAATCTTAACCCTACGATAGTGGGGAGGACTGTGAAGAGCAGGGAAAATGTGGGTAAAAAAGTGAATAAATGAAGAAAAATAGGTGAATAGAACCTAATCTAACCTCACGTAAGCCTACCTGAATTTCAAAAATTCATTGCCCCCCCCCCCCCCTAAAAAAAAAAAAAAAATAGACATACACTATAACTTATGAAAATAATATAACAAAACATGATGTAACAGTTTAGTTAATGTAAAAAATAAATGGCATTTTTTAGGGATAACCAGGCAAAATGCATATAATAAAGCTTGACGTTAATATTATGTTATTCCGCAGATAATGTGGTGGCCAGGAACCGGTCGGACTACAACTGGTACCACCGCCAGTTCCGCCGCGTTCCCACCATTGACGAGTGCTACACGGATGACATCGTCTGCTTTGCGGAGGCCAATGAACAGTACAAGCGAGACAAGTAAGTAGTAGTAGTAGAAGTAGTAGTGTTAGTAGGAAAAGTAGTAGTAGTAGTAGTAGTAAGTAGTAGTAGTAGTAGTAGTAGTAGTAGTAGTAGCAGAATTAGCAGCAGCAACAACAATATCATGAAGAAGAAAAACACAAGATGGGAGACAATAAGACAGAATATATATGAGAACGTCACCACTCCTGTCTAGTCTATTTTTCTCTATTTTCTTTTTTTTGTCAAATCCAATGATGAAATCTATTATAAATATGTACTACGTATATACAAATCTATGTATAAAATATCTGTTTGTAATATTACCTATACAGAAACTACCACGTGTAGGTCTCACGGCCTCTTGTAGCTTCTTTTTTTCTTATGTTCTTATGTTCTAGCTTCCCTATTTTCTCATGTTCTTATGTTCTTATATTCTGATGTTCTTATTTTCTTATGTTCTTATGTTCTAGCTTCTTTTTTTCTTATGTTCTTATGTTCTAGCTTCCCTATTTTCTCATGTTCTTATGTTCTTATATTCTGATGTTCTTATTTTCTTATGTTCTTATGTTCTAGCTTCTTTTTTTCTTATGTTCTTATGTTCTAGCTTCCCTATTTTCTCATGTCTTATGTTCTTATATTCTGATGTTCTTATTTTCTTATGTTCTTATGTTCTAGCTTCCTTATTTTCTTATGTTCTTATGTTTGTGTGTATGCTTCAAACAGGTTGGTGGACAGTGACATCCTGGCCATCCTGAGACAACGGCAGGAGGACTGCATCATATTTGAGAAGAATGACCACCGAATTAAGTGTCGTGACATCATGCAGGAGTACGACAAGGCGGCAGAAAACTGGTTCATTAAACGTAAGAACTATTTACTAACCTTTCAGATCAAGGAATGGGTAGAACAAGAAGTCACGGATTCAAACTTAAAGTCTAGATTAAAAAATAAAAAATAGGGAAAAACTGGTTCACAAATAGGGTGGTAAATGATTGGAATGGACCGAGTCGTCAGGTAGTTAGTGCAGTCAGTGAGTCAATAGGGAGTTTTAAAAGGAGGTCAGACTATTTCATGGGTGGGGATGAAAGGTGGATGTAGGTAGTGGTAACCCTCACCCACCCTCACCGATGTGGTAGCCTTCACGCCCAGATATTTTCATTAATATATAAAATCGCCTGTTGTTAGCCATAAAATTACGAAAAGTATCTAAATATACCAAATTACCTAGTGGACAAGGATACTAAACAGGTCATATCTATAAAATATTGCTTATATTAACTAAAAATCGTCTAATGGTACCCCAATTACAATGGAAATTTCGTTCTGGGTCTCAAGGGGTTAAGTGACAGGAACTACCATGTGTAGGTCTCACGGCCTCTTGTAGCTTCCTTATTTTCTTATGTTCTTATGTTCTAGCTTCCTTATTTTCTTATGTTCTTATGTTCTAGCTTCCTTATTTTCTTATGTTCTTATGTTCTAGCTTCCTTATTTTCTTACGTTCTTATGTTCTAGCCTCCTTATTTTCTTATGTTCTTATGTTCTAGCTTCCTTATTTTCTTATGTTCTAGCTTCCTTATTTTCTTACATTCTTATGTTCTAGCTTCCTTATTTTCTTATGTTCTTATGTTCTAGCTTCCTTATTTTCTTATGTTCTTATGTTCTAGCTTCCTTATTTTCTTATGTTCTTATGTTCTAGCTTCCTTATTTTCTTATGTACTTATGTTCTAGCTTCCTTATTTTCTTATGTACTTATGTTCTAGCTTCCTTATTTTCTTATGTACTTATGTTCCAGCTTCCTTATTTTCTTACGTTCTTATGTTCTAGCTTCCTTATTTTCTTATGTACTTATGTTCTAGCTTCCTTATTTTCTTATGTACTTATGTTCTAGCTTCCTTATTTTCTTACGTTCTTATGTTCTAGCTTCCTTATTTTCTTACGTTCTTATGTTCTAGCTTCCTTATTTTCTTATGTTCTTATGTTCTAGCTTCCTTATTTTCTTATGTTCTTATGTTCTAGCTTCCTTATTTTCTTACGTTCTTATGTTCTAGCTTCCTTATTTTCTTATGTTCTTATGTTCTAGCTTCCTTATTTTCTTACATTCTTATGTTCTAGCTTCCTTATTTTCTTATGTTCTTATGTTCTTGCTTCCTTATTTTCTTATGTTCTAGCTTCCTTATTTTCTTACGTTCTTATGTTCTAGCTTCCTTATTTTCTTATGTTCTTATGTTCTAGCTTCCTTATTTTCTTATGTTCTTATGTTCTAGCTTCCTTATTTTCTTATGTTCTTATGTTCTAGCTTCCTTATTTTCTCTACGTTGCTTTATGTTCTAGTCTTTCCTTATTTTCTTATGTTCTTATGTTCTAGCTTCCTTATTTTCTTACATTCTTATGTTCTAGCTTCCTTATTTTCTTATGTTCTTATGTTCTAGCTTCCTTATTTTCTTATGTTCTTATGTTCTAGCTTCCTTATTTTCTTACGTTCTTATGTTCTAGCTTCCTTATTTTCTTACGTTCTTATGTTCTAGCTTCCTTATTTTCTTACATTCTTATGTTCTAGCTTCCTTATTTTCTTACATTCTTATGTTCTAGCTTCCTTATTTTCTTACGTTCTTATGTTCTAGCTTCCTTATTTTCTTACGTTCTTATGTTCTAGCTTCCTTATTTTCTTACGTTCTTATGTTCTCATGAGAGGTGATAACGCGGGGCTTTGTGTTTCCCAGATGGTGACCTGGGTGTGTATGGCGACGTGAGGACCGCATACATGAAGCAGAAACATCGCCTCGTCTGGGAGCGACGTCACGGTAAGGTCGGCTCTGGCATGAAGACCGACATGGACTAAGATCACTAAGGTCGCTAAGGTCGCTGGTCGCTTCGGTAAAGATGTGTTAAATGTCTTCTATCACTCGGAGACCGTCAACAATAACTTAGTTTTCTCACGTATTACTATCCTTCGTTTAAGTTTCTCCAGTGCATTCTCTCAAGTCTGTAAATATTTGTATCGATAATAAATTCACCTTTATTGTCTCTGTGTTTTAAGGTGTCATGTTAATAGGGAAATTAACCCCTTCACGCCCAGGTCTTTCATTTGCTATAAAGATCGTCTGTTGTTAGCCATGAAAAGTAACTTAATATGCCAAATTTGTTAGTCGACAAGGATACTAACTAAACAGGTCACATCTATAAAATATTGCTTATAGTCACTAAAAATCGTCGAATGGAACCCAAATTACAGTGGAAATTACGTTCTGGGTCTCAAGGGGTTAAACTGAAAGGCTCGTGGGTCATAGTATTTTATGGGCCTTGCACTTTGGAGATGAATGATTATGCTAATGAGTGGTAAATTATGAAGCACGGGCTATGCAAATATCTGTAATAACTGGGATTGGATGGAGCTGAACTTGTCAGTGTGAAGCAATCGGCAGTGTTAGCATAAGATCTATAGAGACACGAGTAGGATTTTTTTATATTGTCACCCTTTGTAGTGAAGATTGCTCTGTCCGGTGGTCACGCTGCTGTTAAGTAGTGAAGATATTGTGATTGGTGGTGATGATACGAGGAATGCACCAATCAGCTGCCCCGTAGAATAGAAGGGGAGGCAGGGGGCGTGGCTTCCTTACTGCATTTTGACCCTAATAAATAAAATAGACTATAGTAAGAGTACGTACATATTCCAGCAAGGAAAAAAAACTTGCAATGATTCACTACAGCGCTTTCTTCTCAAGTGATATATTTACACCAGGCCACAATTATTATTATTATTATTATTATTTTTTTTTTTTTTTTTTATTATTTTTTTCCGTCACGAAGGACTGGCCAAGGTCACAACAAAAAGAGGTAACAAAAACCCCTATTAGTTGCCAGTCCCTATAAAGAAGACGGTAAGAGAATAAAGAAAGGGTGGGGGGGGGGGGGGGGGGGGAATTTAGTTCGGGAGGTGTCTTGTCACTCTTCTCTGGAAAAGATTTAAGTCGTAGGAAGGTGGAAAAATAAACCCACATGTATTACAGTGGCTCCTGGAAACCTGTACTGCTGCTTGGTGACCAGAAGAGCGTGTGTTAGTGCCTCGAGGGCTGCTGTGGGTTTGGTGTGCGGTCATTTCAATAAGTAGTGAAATTTTCATTATATTTCTGACACGGATCTGGGGTGAGATTTCAGGCCAGGCCATCCCTAGATCCGCCAAGGACCGTCCTTATGGTTCAACTTGACTGTCTACAATGATCCCTGCCCTCAAATTAGAGTGCAACAAATTACCTTTCTTCATCTCCCACCTAACCACCTATCAGGGTTGCCAGATAGTTGGGCGGGTTTATGGCCAAATTAACTAATAAAAAAGTATATAAATTTTTATATTATGAGTATATAAATACAATATATTTAAATACTCATTAAAGTATTTAAATACTGTATTTAAATACGTGAAAGCCAATGTATTTATAAATACACAAATGTATTTAAATACTGCCCAGCTTTGACTGTAGAGCAGTTCGCTTACAAAAAGATACTGCACACAAGTATACAGTATACTATTTATGCATCCTAAACAGGCCAGTCCTTTGGGATGTAAAAGAAAGAAAAAAAAGACTGATTTTATGAACACTGATGGCAACATTGCTGCAAGACATGAAGTCCCAGTGTAAAATCAGTCTTGTACAGTACCGCCTCACAGTCTTAAAATATTCCCTCATCTAATGTGTTCCTGCAGTGCTCCAGCAGTACGTGACCCGTGGCGGGGCGGGGCGTGCGTCGCCAGGGGGGGCACGAGGGCACGCGGAAAGGGCATTACTGCCACGCCTGATTTTTTTTTTTTTTTTTTTTTTTTTTTTTTTTTTTATGAGGTGCAAACAAAGCTCCGGCTTTTGGCACGTCAACCACCCCCCTTAATTAATATATAAGTATGCATTCATATATATCTATAATAATATAAGCGAAAGTGTGTGTGTCTGTGTGTGTGTGTGTCCGCTCCAGGTGCCGCCCCCTGTGGCGGAATCCCCTCATATGGCACAGTTTTGGAACCGGCTCGAGCAGGGAAAGGTTTTAAGCCCATTTATGAGATGATCCGTTTTTTTTTTTTTTTTTTTTTTTTTTTTTTTTTTAGCAGCCTATTAGCGAGAATTGTGAAAAAATAGTGGGTTGCGAGAATTGAGGAAACCTTGATGTCGGGTGATGGGGAATGGGTGGGGGGTGATGGGTGATGGGTGAGGGAATAGATGGGGGGTGATAGGTAATGGGTGAGTGAATGGGTGTGTGGTGATGGATAATGGGTGAGTGAATGGGTGGGGGGTGGTGGGTAATGGGTGAGTGAATGGGTGGGGGGTGATGGGTAATGGGTGGGGGGTGATGGGTAATGGGTGAGTGAATGGGTTGGGGGTGATGTGAATAGGTTGGCGTTAATACATACATTTCTACATCCATGATTTCAGGAAAGCTAGAAGGAGCTATCTGGAGAGTGTGTTTGGTGGGCCGAAGGCCCACCAAACACAGGTGGTGGGCCGAAGGCCCACCAATAGCCCTCTGCAGGAGCTAGCCAAAAAGTCCGCCCGGAGGGCGGCTTTGCGGCTAGTATATATATATATCCTAACTTCTGCGCCTAACTTCTAATCTTTCTATAATTTCTGATTGGGGCAAAGCAAACCTTGTTTTATTCAATGCCTCAAAAACCCAATTTCTTCACCTATCTACTCGACAAAACCTACCAGACAACTATCCCCTCTTCTTCAATGACACTCAACTATCTCCTTCTGCAATGAACATTCTTGGACTATCCTTTACTAAAAATCTGAACTGGAAATCTCATATCATCTCTTGCTAAAACAGCTTCTAAGAATTTAGGTGTCCTGTGGCGTCTGCGTCCTTTTTTTTCTCCCTCCCAATTGCTTGCTCTCTACAGGGGCCTTATCCGCCCATGTATGGAGTATGTCTCACATGTTTGGGGAGGATCCACTCATACAGCTCTCCTAAACAGGGTTGAGTCAAAAGCTTTTCGTCTCATCAACTCCCCTCCTCTGACTGACTGTCTTCAATCTTTAAATCACCGCCGCAAAGTTGCTTCTCTTGCTCTCTTCTACCGTTATTTTCATGCTCACTGCTCTTCTGAACTTTCTAACTGCATGCCGCCCCCTCCTCCCGCGGCCTCGCTGCACAAGACTTTCTACTCATTCTCATCCCTATTCTGTCCATCTTCCTAATACAAGAGTTAATCAGTATCTTTACTCTTTCATCCCTTTCACTGGTAAACTCTGGAACTCTCTTCCTGTTTCTATTTTTCCACTTTCCTATGACTTAAATCTTTTCAAGAGAATGGTAACAAGACACCTCCCGAACTAAATTGGCTCACCCCTCTTTTTTATTTTATTCTCTTACTGTCTTCTTTATAGGGACTGGCAACTAAGCGGACTTTGTGTTACCTATTTTTGTTGTGCCCTTGGCCAGTCCTTTATGATGTAAAAAAAAAAATATATATATATATATATATATATATATATATATTACACACATATATGAATGTATACTTATATATTAATTAGGGGGGGGGGGGGGGCGTTGACGTGCCAAAAGGCGGAGCTTCGTTTGCACCTAAAAAAAAAAAATTAAGAAAAAGAATCAGGCGAAAGAGAGAGAGAGAGAGAGAGACAGGAGGTCTAATCGCCAATTAAATGAGTGTGTGGAGGGAAGTGTTGGGTAGTGAGTGGGTGGTCGTGGGCAGACGTATGTTGTGGCAGGGACTCTCCAAAGGAAGCACCATGCATGGCGCACTGATAACCTATGTTTGTTACCTTAAAGGCGTGTGTTTTTCCACCGATTTCGAAATTTCTCACTGATGAACACAGCGGAAAGAATAATAAGTATGCACTGTACAGAACACAACAACTATGCTGTCTGAGAGATAGATGAAAAGACGCGATTAATTCATCAAACTTAAGCTAATGTCTTAAAAAACACAAATATTAGTCACACGTGTATAAAATCATAACAGGAAATGATGCGTTGGGCGAGCGTGCCTACATCCCCACCATGCGCTGTTGTCATAGGGCGACGGTAAAAGCGCAGTGTTGTGTACGTACCAAGGTCATAAGGTATTAGGTATTTAGGCATAAGGTATGAGGTATTATAATAGGTAGGTATTATAGGTACTAACAATATCCTTGGTACGTACTGTGGATGAAAGCCAAGGAATATAGAGCTATTATAACCATCTAAATTCCCTTGGCCTTGCTGTGAATGGTGAGAATTGGTGACTGGACGAGACTAGAGTCTAGTCTCTCAGTCTCGCCCAGTCATCAATTCTCACCATTCAGAGGTCGGCAACTCAGAATTGGAGAAGAGCCAGTTTCTTCAAACGTGGCAGAAAAGCATTGCTTATGGAGCCGCAGTGTACATTATGAATGGAAATTACCAACAAGTACAAGTTAATAAATACAAGAATTCATCCCAATCTTTTCCTACAGAACTAGGACCTAGGTAACATATACAATTGTACTGCGGCTGTCTATGCCAGTATTTTATCTCAATTTTTTTACGATAATTTGGACATTATTGAGTAGGTTGCAGGAGCCGCATAAGTCTCTTGAAAGAGCCGCATGCGGCTCCGGAGCCGCAGGTTGCCGACCGCTGGACTAGACGGATGGCCAAGGGCAAGGCAAGGATAGTACATTGTATCCTTGGGGAAAGGGGTGGAGAGAGAGAACGGAAGAGGAGCAGGAAAGAGAAAGGATGAATAGTAAGGTGAAGGAGAGAGAGAGAGAGAAAGAGAGAAACAGACGGACTAGCGAAGCGGTGCCCGGGGTGGCGTGACAGTCTTGCAGCAACGAGGGTCTGAGGAGGTTAGGCAGGCAGCCACCGGGCCATACACCACTGTATACCTATATACCTATATAGAAGGAGAGAGAGAGAGATATATACAGTGGTCTATGACCGGACCTATGCGGGAGGCGGTGTAGCAAAGGGCTCAGTGTTCCCCCCTACATCCTACCACAGCCATGACGGTACAATACATACACAAGGTGGCCAGCGGGACTGCCCTTATGTCCTTCTATCTACTGAAACGGTAAGCAGTAGTAGTAAGTCGTTCCTAGAAGCATAATCTTTCACTCTGCATTAATAGGCAGTGGTGATAGAAGATAGATGTGATAATACTGGGTGTGTGTCCTTCGTGATAATAATGGAAATAGCAAGCATGAACATAGCATAAAATCGAAACTAAGTGACTTTTATTTATTATTATGTTGTCGACACATTGATAACTTTGAGTCGACACTTTGATTTGACACTTGATCATTTTTCATTTATAGACGTTGCTTTTTAGTCCTGTTAAACCTGTACCCAATAGTTTAGTACCCTATTATTGACCATTTCTCGTAAGGATGACTGATGAACTACCAACTACAGGAACTACCACGTGTATATTGTAGTCTCACGGCCTCTTGTAGCTGCCTTATTTTCTTATGTTCTTATGATGCGTCATGGGTTTGGTGTGTTAAAGGAACTATCACGTCTATCTCACGGCCTCTTGTAGCTTCCTTATTTTCTTATGTTCTTATGATGTGTCATGGGTTTGGTGTGTTACAAGAACTACCACGTCTATCTCACGGCCTCTTGTAGCTGCCTTATTTTCTTATGTTCTTATATACAAATGACAACCGCTACAACACCGCCCACAAAGTACATACAAATTATACACTTTTATTGTATTACTTTATTATCAAACACTTTTATTACACTTATAAGATAGATATAACACATACTACACTCTTTCATGAAAAATTATATGCGTACTTTGCCTTATTTTCACTTTTATTTTTATTTTTTTTATTTTTCCACCTACCTGTTGTTATTGACCCGTCCCAGCAGGTTCTTCTTGGAGGCGTCCTATGTGTTATGTTCTGCTGTTGTTGTGTGTGGTGCAGGTGGAAAGGCAGCGTGTGGAAGGTGGTGTGGAGGGATCTGGTCGTCTACCTGGTCGTCTACTACACCCTCTCCCTCGTCTACCGCTTCGGCCTGGGGGTGGAGGGACGCAGGTAAATTTACGGCCCACGAGAGTCACGCTTTTCGTGTTTTCAATGGTAACTGTTTTCTCCCATCATTTTTTTTTTTATCATTATTATCATTATTGTTGGTTTCCAGTTCCTTGAAATGTGATAATTTAAGAAAGCACGTTTTATATCCCATCATTTTTTATCATTGTTATCATTATCATCATCATTATTGTTGTTTCCAGTGCCCTGAAATATTATGATTTAAGAAAGTGTGTTTTGTATCCCCTCAATGTTGTTAAAAAGCTAACTAACATACAACTTCTGGAATCTCTTCCCTGACAACCTTCCACATAAATTTCCTCCAAGCAAGAAGAAAAAAAAATGTTTGTCAATTTGTAACATTGTTGGTTAATTATTTGTGCTTTCCCCTTCTCCTTTTTTTTTTTTGTGTGTGTGTGTGTGTGGAGGGGAACTACACTACAGGGAACTCTGTAGTGTAGTGGTTAGCACGCTCGGCTTACAACCGAGAAGTCCCGGGTTCGATCCCCGGGCGGAGCGAAAGATAGATGGGTGGTCTTTCTTAAATCCCTAGCCCCTGTCCACCCAGCAGTGAATGGGTACCGGGTGCCAGCCAGGGGTTTGTAACCCCCCCCCCCCCCCCCCCCCCCCCCCCCCCGGGTGTTGGCTTCGACCAACACTAATATGCAGCAGCGGTAGATCACTATGGCTCTGAGGCATTATCCTCTAAACAAAACCAAACAAGAGAAACAAGAGAGTGTGTGTGTGTGTGTGTGTGTGACTGTGTGTGTAGGGATGACGTAATCTCGCACAGTGCAGAAAGAAGGTTAACGCCCAGCTAGATCTTTCCTTTGTTGTTATAAAATCATTAATCTTGTTGTTAGCCATACAATTACGAAAAGTAACTAAATATACCAAATTTGCTAGTGTACAAGGATACTAAACACGTCATATCTACAAAATCTTCCTTATATTCATTAAAAATTGTCTTATGGTACCCAGATTGCAATGGAAATCACGTTCTGGGCCTCAAAGGGTTAATTGTAAGGCTGTTTCTAGCACCCTAGGGAACATCTGTCGGAGCCGCAGAGGCAAGGCAGTGGCAAGGCAAGAGGAAAGGGGGAAAGATAAACGGGGCTTTGAGATTTCTTATATGAGCCACATCCGCTATACACTCCTTGCCTCGTCATCACCACCACACTTATATATGACCTCACCCCATGACTCGATCTTCATTCAGGCTTAAGAATTGCACAGTATGACCTCACCCCATGACTCGATCTTCATTCAGGCTTAAAAATTGTCACTCCTCTCCTTCGTGTAAACCGCAGGCGTACCAGGAACTACCACCTACTAGTCTTTCGGCCTCTTGTAGCTTCCTTATTTTCTTATGTTCACAAGTACAAGTTCAATTCATTAACAAGAAGTAACGGATTCAAGCTGGAAAAGCGTAGATTTAAAAAGGAAATAGGGAGAAACTGGTTCACAAATAAGGTGGTAAATGATTGGAATGGTCTCAGTAGACAGGTAGTTAGTGCGGAGTTAATAGGGAGCTTTAAAAGGAGGCTAGATAAATTCATGGATGGGGATGAAAGGTGGATGTAGGTAGTGTTAAGTAACAGGAACTACCACGTGTAGGTCTCGTGGCCTCTTGTAGCTTCCTTATTTTCTTACGTTCTTATGTTCTAGCTCCCTTATTTTCTTATGCTCTTATGTTCTAGCTTCCTTATTTTCTTATGTTCTAGCTTCCTTATTTTCTTATGTTCTTATGTTCTAGCTTCCTTATTTTCTTATGTTCTTATGTTCTTATGTTGTCCAGGCAGTTTTTTTTCCCTTCCATAATTCACTTCCTTCAACTCCCTTCCCTTTCCTCACTCCCTTTCTTATTTTCTTATGTTCTAGCTTCCTTATGTTCTTATGTTCTTACGTTCTAGCTTCCTTATGTTCTTATATTCTTATGTTTTAGCTTCCTTTTTTTTTATTTTTTTTTTTTTATTTATTTTTTATAACCGTTGAAGTCTAGCCTATGTTCTAGCTTCCTTATTTTCTTCTGTTCTTGAGGCAGTTCGAGAGTCTGGTGCTGCACTGTGCCCGCTACCAGTCCATGCTGCCCGTATCCTTCGTGCTGGGCTTCTACGTGTCTCTGGTGGTGAGTCGCTGGTGGGAGACATTCCGATCCTTCCCCTGGCCCGACAACACCGCCATCCTCCTCGCCACCCACCTCCCAGGACAGGTGACGCAATAGAGAGAGAGAGAGAGAGAGGAGAGAGAGAGAGAGAGAGAGAGAGAGAGAGAGAGATTCAGATTCAGATTCAATACTTTTATTCACAATTGAAGTACAGTTGTGAAAGAGACTGTTTCATAAGAACAGTCTCATCTCAGTATACATATGATGAGCTGGTAAAGGACATCGAATATGAGGGGCATAGTCGTTGAGTGAGAGAGAGAGAGAGAGAGAGAGAGAGTTTGTTTACAAGTTTATTAACCCCTTGAGACCCAGAACGTAATCCCCATTGTAATTTGGCTACCATTAGAGAGAGAGTTTACAAATTTATTAACCCCTTGAGACCCAGAACGTAATCTCCATTGTAATTTGGTACCATTAGAGAGAGAGAGAGAGAGAGAGGGGAGAGAGGAGAGAGAGAGAGAGAGAGAGTTTACAAGTTTATTAACCCCTTGAGACCCAGAACGTAATCTCCATTGTAATTTGGTACCATTAGAGAGAGAGAGAGAGAGAGAGAGTTTACAAGTTTATTAACCCCTTGAGACCCAGAACGTAATCCCCATTGTAATTTGGTACCATTAGAGAGAGAGAGAGAGAGAGAGAGAGAGTTTACAAGTTTATTAACCCCTTGAGACCCAGAACGTAATTTCCATTGTAATTTGGTACCATTAGAGAGAGAGAGAGAGAGAGAGAGAGTTTACAAATTTATTAACCCTTGAGACCAGAACGTAATCCCATTGTAATTTGGTACCATTAGAGAGAGAGAGAGAGAGAGAGAGAGTTTACAATTTATTAACCCTTGAGACCAGAACGTAATCCCCATTGTAATTTGGTACCATTAGAGAGAGAGAGAGAGAGAGAGAGAGAGAGTTTACAAATTTATTAACCCTTGAGACCCAGAACGTAATCCCCATTGTAATTTGGTACCATTAGAGAGAGAGAGAGAGTTTACAAGTTTATTAACCCCTTGAGACCCAGAACGTAATTTCCATTGTAATTTGGGTACCATTAGACGATTTTTTAGTGAATATAAGCAATATTTTATAGATATGACCTGTTTAGTATCCTTGCCGACTAACTCATTTGGCATATTCAGTTACTTTTCATGATTTTATGGCTCGATACATTCATTTTTTTATAGCAAAGGAAATATCTGGGCGTGAAGGGGTTAAAGAAAAAAAAAGGGGTGGGAAGATTACATAGAAAGGGGGGGGAAGATTACATAGAAAGGGGGGGGAATAGGGGGGGAATGTACAGGAATAGGGGGGGTGTATATGAATAAAAAGAACACAGAAACACAGAATGAGGTCGAAAAGCTGATTAAATTTAATTCTCTTATCTTATTCTTATCTTTCTAAAGGGATGAATGCGTTACAAGTTGACAAGTTTATTAAAGAAATTGGGGGGGGGGATTACATAGAAGGGGGGGGGGGGGGGGGTGTACAAGAATTTTAAAAAAAACGGAAACACAGAATAAGGTTGAAAAGCAGCCGGGCACACCCTGACACTGTTATGTAGTGACAACACCTTGGCTACGTCCTGCCGGTGTCAATATCCGGCCGGACAGTTTCTGGGGTTCTGACCGGGGTTCTGAGTGGGTATAAGTTATGCAGGTAAACTTGCGTGAATAATTATTTTTAGTTTCATGATTTCTTCATACACAACTATCTGCATCCTTCTGACAATGGCTCGTGGCGTCCCTCAGGGCATTGAGGTGTTGGAGCGGCGCGCGGTGCTGCGCTACGTGGTGCTGTGCTTCACCCTCACCCTGGTCACCATCTCCCCCGTGGTGAAGGCAGAGTGGCCCAACCTTGAGAACATGGTGGCCAAAGGTACGTCACGATGGCTGGTACCAAGAGTCATATGGCGGTCGAGCGACGAACGACGAACGACCGAGGAAGGGTACCATGAGAGGGATATTTTTTGACACGGAAGACGTGTCAAGACACGGAAGACACGGGGGTACCCCCGTGTCTTCGCGCCGTGACCTACGACCGTCGTCGTTGCTCTTCGTTCCAAAAAATATCCCTCTCATGGTACCCTTCCTCGGTCGTTCGTCGTTCGTCGCTCGACCGCCATATGACTCTTGGTACAAGCAATGTCACGTTCAGGTGACAGTTACAAAGGCACGAAGCAAAAGCATGGGTTTGCAGCACAACTGTCCCGCTATCTTCCCAGGGTTCCTGACGAAGGAGGAGTTGCAGCTGCTCAACAAGCACCAGGCGGCCAGCGGGCAGCACGTGGCGTGGGTACCGATGCTGTGGGCGTGTAGAATCGTGCATCGCGCCCGCAGGGAGGGTCGCATCACCTCGGACCTGGGTCAAAAGTCCCTGGTGGACGAGATGCTGGGCCTCAGGTCCCGGTGCCAGAGGCTGCTCGGCTTCAACAACCACAACATCCCGCTCGTGTATGCACAGGTAGGCGGGCTCAAGGTCATTTATAGAGGAATAAAGGTCTCTATAAATGACCTTGGGTGGCTGGCGTGCTCTTACCTGTTCCTGAACGATGCGCCATTTCTTTCTAACCAGCAAATGATCATCGGTTTTGCTGTTATCATGGTCATATGGAGGTGTGTGATTGTACAAGTTATGGAGCCTCCCCCCTCCCTCCCCCTCCTTATTTTAAGATACGCGTAGAGAAGGAGTCGTCCTTCACAATGGATATTCTTCTGGACAAACATGTGCACACAAAATTGCGACATTTCATTAAACGTTTTAAATGTCATGCACCACCTGTGTGTTGGTGTTGCAGGTGGTGACGGTCGCGGTGTACTCCTTCTTCGTGTTCTCCGTGATCGGGGGACAGTTCCTGGACATCACCCAAGGCTACGCCAGCCACACCATCGACCTCTACGTGCCCCTCTTCGGCCTCCTGCAGCTGGTCTTCTACCTGGGCTGGCTGAAGGTTGCCGAGGCTCTCCTCAACCCTTTCGGAGACGACGATCATGACTTTGACTTTGTCTCTCTGATAGACAAACACCGCAGAGTGAGTGTGTGGCGTGACTTTAGTAATAGTACACTCTCAGAAATGGGGGGTATATTAAGGGTAGAATTGTTACATCGCACCATCACTACCCTTTTTATACCCTATGTCCAGGCTGAAGGGTAGATGCTGCCGATTATACCCTTCATCTACCCTTTGTCTACCCTTTTTAGACGAGAGGGTTGAGAAAGGGCATATTTGGGGTTGGAAAAGGGTATATTTAGGGTTGCAAAAGGGTATATTTGTAAGGGTAGAAAAAGGGTAGCAGTATTTCATCACTACAAACACCCTTTTTCTACCCTTTTCCTACCCTTCTTTTCTAAGAGTGTAGTAGTAGCAGCAGTAGTAGTAGTAGTGGTAGTAGTTGGACACAGTTGAATAGGATGAAATGAACTTTGAACACCTTATTAGTGCATCGAGTATGTAAAACTAAAAATCATGCCTGGAAGATCTTATCGTTTGGAATATTAATTTAATGGACGTGTGTTTCAGATTGGCCAGACCTTGAATAGATAATGACAATATTCTCGTGACTGGTTTTCAGATGGTAGAAATGTTGGGCGAGGCAGCAGCTAATGATCTTCCGGCTCTCTCACCGCTGCCTGAAGAGAAGACTCCCACCCTCCCAGACCCTCACACAGACCCTCACCCTGGGGACGCCGCCAACAGCGCCAAGCCGCCCGTTGCGCCCCCGCCTTTCCTCGCCTCATCTGGAAGTCGCACCCTGCAGGAAACCACGCCCCTCATACCTTAGCCCTGACGCCGTGCTCCAACTGAGCCCCAAATACCAACAACAACAACACCAACAACAACATCAACAGCAACACCAACAACACCAACAACACCAACACCAACAAAACCAACAACACCAGCAACAACAACAACAACAACAACAACAGGAGAACAGTAGAAAACAGTTATCGGTGACTGACAGACTCTATACATTAACATGAGAACATACGAAGCATAAGAAAATAAGGAAGCTACAAGAGGCCGCGGGACTTACACATGGTAGTTCCTGTAGCTTAACACCATACAGGAATACATGGTACGTACGTGTATATATGTGTTATTAACTTATTAGTGCTGTAGTGTATAAGTAGTAGTAGCAATAGTAGTAGTAGTAGTAGTAGTAGTTACGAGCGAGCGCGAAGCGCTCGTGAGTCCTCAGTGGATATGGGATTTTTCTCACTTAAGCGGCCGGCCCGGCCCGATCATCACGCTTTTCATTAGCTTATATCTTTGGAATCCCGCTTCTGATTGACAAGCGGTCTTCGCCATCTGATAGCCTCTGATTCAATACCTTTTGTGCTTGACATGTTTTGTCTCACGTGAGGGGTCAGCATGGCGCGTGCCGCGTGCCGCGTGAGGGGTGTCAGACAACGTTATCTTGCTAT
This sequence comes from Chionoecetes opilio, assembly GCA_016584305.1. NCBI lineage: Eukaryota > Metazoa > Arthropoda > Malacostraca > Decapoda > Majidae > Chionoecetes > Chionoecetes opilio. The sequence goes on from JACEEZ010013297.1 coordinate 220,505, forward strand.
AGCTGAGAAACGGCTGTACCGACTAAGTTGAAATTTGGTGTGTGGTTTGAGACCACACACCTAGCAATGTCACACAGGTCAAACTTCGGGTGACGCCGCACGTGCGCACGTGCGGCGGTTTTCTACGGGCTCGCTCGTCCTTCGCCGATTAAGGCGTTTTACTGGTAGTAGTAGTAGTAGTCTTTTACTATGTCCTTGTCTTTGTGTATTCCCCTGTACTGTCTGGAAATATGATGAATGGCAGATTTTGATATTGATTTAATTTTCCGTACACGTATGTATGTGTGTGTGTATGTGTATGGGAGATGATGGAATGTGTGTGTGTGTGTGTGTGTGTGTGTGTGTTTCGCTCTCAGATTTTAATGGTTGACCCTCTTTCGTTCCTGTCTGTGTGTCTGTTTGTCTGTCTCTTAGTGGATTGCAACGAAATAGTAGTGTGTGTGTGTGTGTGTATGTATGTATGTGTATGTGAGATGATGGAATGGGTATGTATAGGTGTGGGTGTGGGTGTGGGTGAGTGGGTGTGGGTGTGTGTGTGTGGGTATGGGTGTGGGGGTGGGTGAAGGTGTGTGTGTGTGGGTGTGTGTGTGTGTGGGTGTGGGTGTGTGTTTGTGTGGGTGTGGGTGTGTGTGAGTGTGTGTTTGTGTGGGTGTGGGTGTGTGTGAGTGGGTGTGTGTGTGTGTGTGGGTGTGGGTGGGTGTCGGGGTGACGGGGAACCATGACTGATGACCTGATGACCTTCCCGCGTGAGGGCTGGTGTGGGTGTCGCAGGTAAAGAAAGGTAATGAGTATGACTAATGACCCGCTACACCTGTGACGGAATGCGCCAACCCTTCCCTCCCTCTAGGCCTTCTCCCCTTCCTCCACGCAATCGAATGCCGAGAAAAAAAAAAAAAAAAAAAAAAAAAAAAATCACTCCTTACTTTAAATTTTTTCCCAGAAGTTATCGTACCATTCAGCCACATTTAGTAAACTCGTGAAATATTTCGTTACTCACAGAAACATGACCCCTATGAACCCATGCCTTATACTCTTCTACCCTTTGTTAAGAAGAGTCGTGGGGCAACAATTACATCATTACCCAAGTCATTCTCAAGGCTGAAGCAAATACTTTCACAGACAATTATTTTTCTCATTCAAACTTTTTCGTCCCTTGCATGCAGTCGACAAACTCGTTATAATCATCAACCACCCACATTAATACCCTCACACTGTCTAATTCTTCTAGGCAACATACAGTCACGAATCTCACTAACCCTATTGTGTGTCACGGTTCTCTACGAAGGTACAAGTTATCTCATTGGGTGACGAGTTCTACACAGCGGGGTTTCCATTGGGCAAGGAGTAGGTGAGTTGCCAGGTTGCCAGTAACTGCAGATGCCAGAGTGAGGCTACCGGCGTGGTGAGACTGAAGGATCATAAAGGAAGCATTGCACGGCTGGGTATGTTGAACTTGACAGTGGGTTATATTGTGTAGAGTGTGTTTACGTTAGTGTTTGTGTTTTGGTGTAGCAGTGAGGAAATGACGCTCAGCAAAACTCGTCTCTCCTGAAGCCTTGTATTATAGTAAGTCTAAGGGAGAACACAGTTTTTTTGTTGTCTTTTCGTGCCCAGTGTCTTGTGGTGAGTCTTTCGGGCGTTGGCGTTGACGTTACAGTGTGTGTGTTTTGGTGTTGCAGTGAGGAAGTGACGCTCAGTAAAACTCCTGTCTCTCCTGAAACCTTGTATTATAGTAAGTCTAAGGGAGAACACAATGTTTTTGTTGTCTTTTTCGTGCCCAGTGTCTTGTGGTGAGTCTTTCGGGCGTTGGCGTTGACGTTACAGTGTGTGTGTTTTGGTGTTGCAGTGAGGAAGTGACGCTCAGTAAAACTCCTGTCTCTCCTGAAACCTTGTGTTATAGTAAGTCTAAGGGAGAACACAGTTTTTTTGTTGTCTTTTCGTACCCGTTATCTTGTGATGAGTTTCAGTTCGGGTGTTACAGTAGGAGTGGGTTGGCGTGTGTATGTGTGTTGTGTGTGTGTGTGTGTGTGTGTTTTTGTGTCTGTTTGTGTTAAAATTGCGTGTACGTGTTTGTGTGTTGTGATTGTATTAAAATTGTGGCGTGTGTGTGTGTGTGTGTGGTGTGTTTGTGTTAAAATTGTGTGTGTGTGTGTGTATGTGGTGTGTGATTGTGTTAAAATTGTGATTGTGTGTGTGTGTGTGTGTGTGTTGTGTGTGTGTGTGTGGTGTGTGATTGTGTTAAAATTGTAATTGTGTGTGTGTGTGTGTGTGTGTGGTGTGTGTGTGTATGTGTGTGTGTGTGGTGTGTGTGTGTGTGGACAGGATCCTAGGAATATCAGCGCCTGCCTGTCTGCTTTGCCAAATCAATAGTTTGTTGCAGTTTGTAAAGAGGATGTCCAGTGGAGGCCTCCTGGTCAGGCATGTCAGGCATGTCAAGATGATATGCCTGGTATTTAAGTGATTATCTGAAGTAGACAAGCTGAATAGTATATGAATAAGATTGATTCGTTTTTCGCTCACAGTATTAACTCCACTTTCTCTAGGCCCTTTATGCATATACAAAATAGAAAAGAAAAAAATTAGGAAGGCTGTTCGATTCAAGACATTTTTTTCGCATATTTTTTTTGCGATACATTTACCCAAGAAGCAATGACAGACTGAACAAACTCTAGCAATGACGGCCGGGTTATATTCCATTGTCTTTCGTCTACTTATATACAAGAGAAAAGAAAAAGAACCTGTCACACATTATATGAATTCATTATAGACTTTCACTTTATATCCGCTTTCTTTTCTTGTCTAGTTAACTTTCTCCGGCTTGCTTTTCTTTTTTCCTCTCTTCTCGTTCTCTCCCTCAGCCTCTCAATCTCCCGGCGCCGCCATACCCAGTGGTGCCGCGCCGCTCCTGCTTGAACCCTTTCAGCTTCTGATAACAAACTCTTAGCTGGTTAGCTCTATTAATACTTCTGAGCTGGCAAGGTGACTTGGTGAGGCGGTGACGTAACTTCAATAGAGGGAAATGGTATAGGGGTAGTGGTAAGGTGTAGGGGAAGGGGTAGGGGAAGGGGTTTAAGGTGTAGGGGAAGGGGTTTAAGGGTAGGGGAAGGGGTTTAAGGGGAAGGGGTTAAGGGTAGGGGAAGGGGTTTAAGGGGTAGGGGAAGGGTTAAGGGAAGGGGTTTAAGGGGTAGGGGAAGGGGTTTAAGGGGTAGGGGAAGGGATTAAGGGTAGGGGAAGGGGTTTAAGGGGTAGGGGAAGGGTTTAAGGGGAAGGGGAAGGGATATCGCATCTGCTTTTCCCGACTCAACTTTACTTCCGGTACAAAATATCGGGTTACGCTCATACTCATCATTGTTCATTGCGTCATTGCTTCTTAGGTTAATGGAGTGCAAAACAAAATGTGCGAGCTCTTGAATCGAACAGGCATCCTTTTCTTTATATCTCTCCCTTTTTTTGATCTTGTATATACATAGAGGAAGTAAACTTGATAAATGAGAGAAATACTAATCCATCTGAAACACTAGTAGCTACTCATCCCTCAAACAATAACAGACATCAGTGTGACGGATTGTAAATATAACATCTACTACTACGGTGCGAGTGACAGTGAAGTGACAGTGTTTCCCTTTATTTCCTGGTTCCTGTCAGATGTGAGTTCTACGTAACACCACCACCACCACCGCCCCCTCGGTCCTGCCCACACCTGCACACACACCACCACCACCAGTCCCTCTCCCACCACCATCACTGCTGTAGCTCCACCACTGCCACTTCTAGTCTACGTCCGCTGCCATGACGATCAAGTACACAGACAAATTTGCCAGTAGAGGAGGATTTGGGTCCTTTTTGAAGCTATTGTTAAGGTGAGTTGCCATTGCCTGCACTTGGAAGGTGTCACTGAGCTGTGTGTGTGTGTGTGTGTGTGTGTTTGTGTGTGTGTGTGTGTGTTTGTGTGTGTGTTTACCTAGTTGTGTTTTACAGGGCCTGAGCTACACTCGTGTGGTCCTGCCTCCGTATTTACATTTATCCAGTCTTTCTTTCAACTGGTGCACATTCTTTGCCGATATCACCTCCTCATTTAGTCCATTTCCAAACTTTTACATTTCTATGAGTGTGTGTGTGTGTGTGTGTGTGTGTGTGTGTGTGTGTGTTCTGCTGGTGTTTCTCTTCCCTCTGTCTCTGAAAATGAAAATGTTTTAGCATCCCAGGTGAAATAGACAAGGGAAGAGTTCACAAGTTTGTTAACGAAGGAGACGATTGTTGAAGAGGACCTATGAAGCGATACTAAGCGTCAAAGGTCACAAGAAGAAGAAGAAGGTTATGCTTTGGGGAGTTTGAAGTGTACAAAGGATGCTCTTATCTCAAATAGTGCATACATGAAAGACGGCTCTGTCATCAGTCCGGGAATCAGTCCGGGAAATCCTTACTGTGTGTCGCAATTTCCTGACAGAACACACTGGGGAGCAAGAGCAATTGGCTTTTAATAGATAGACGGTCAGTTAATCTTGCTGTGTAGTATTTATTTGCAGGTACGAGATAATAGTATGTACAGTAAAGAAAATTTGGATCTGATCTAATGAATTGGTATATGAGAAAGTTTATGAATTGATAAGTGACACGCAGATGTGGTCGTGTGCGGTGGGTAAAAAATTATGACTTGAAGCAGGTGTGTGTGTGTGTGTGTGTGTGTGTGTGTGTGTGTGTGTGTGTGTGTGCCCTTTGAAGCCGTTGGAGACCTTGTACACACACATCTGGTGAGGCGATGACTCAATACCCGCACCTTCAATAGCCGATAGTGACTTGCCCATTTACTTAACGCAGCACACGTACTCTCTTACTCGTGCGTGACTTACTTACTTGTGTGTGTATGTGTGTGTGTGTGTTTGTGTGTGTGTGTGTGTGTGTGCGCGTGTGTGTGTGTGTGTGTGCGTGTGTCGTGATCATGTGCCTTATATCATCACTAGCAGAAATTACCCGTAATAAATATGATCCGAATGGCTTTGTATACGTATCACTGTGTTTATTATTTTTTTGTTCTCTCTCTCTCTCTCTCTCTCTCTCTCTCTCTCTCTCTCTCTCTCTCTCTCTCTCTCTCTCTCTCTCTCTCTCTCTCTCTCTCTCTCTCTCTCTCTCTCTCTCTCTCTCTCTCTCTCTCTCTCTCTCTCTCTCTCTCTCTCTCTCTCTCTCTCTCTCTCCTTCTTCTTCTTCTTCCACCTCCCTGAGAGAGAGATTGAGAAGAAAAGTTTCTCCTGTGCCAGGTAAGTATGCCCAGACAGACAGACGAACATTCAGTGAATAGTAAGAAACTCTGCGGTGACGCCTTGCCGCGCTTCACTAACTATGCAGACTTAAATTTAATATTATTATGTTATTATCATTATTATTATCATTATATCATTGTTGTTATTTTTTATTGTTATCCCTATTTTTATCATTATTATATCATTATTATTATTACTACCAGAAGTTACCCGTAATAAGTATGATGCTTAGAAAGGCAATCAGAATGGCTTTGTACTCATAACACCGTAATTATAACTCGCTGAGACTCTTGAATTTGCTTTATTACTTAAGTTATTTACTCCTGTCTATATAATTATGTTGTTGTTGTTGTTGTTGTTGTTGTTGTTTTCCCATATTTTTTCTTTTTCCTTTTCCTCATTCATATCCTTAACTGTCTTTTTCCCTTCTCTTTCCTCTTCCTTTTCCTCATTCATATCCTTAACTGTCTATTTCCCTCTTTTTCCTCTTCCTTTTCCTCATTCATATCCTTAACTGTCTATTTCCCCATTTTTTCCCCTTCCTTTTCCTCATTCTTCTCCTTAACTGTCTATTTCCCCATTTTTTCCCCCTTCCTTTTCCTCATCATATCCTTAACAGTCTATTTCCCTTCTCTTTCCTCTTCCTTTTCCTCATCCTTCTCCTTAACTGTCTTAACTGTCGCCTTCGGGTGAAAATAAAATAATGATTGCTATTATAATGATCTTGTTCCCTTGTGCTGTTTGTAGATGCGAGGCATCGTGTAAAATGTGTGTGCCGGACATGCGTGTACATCTGCCTCTACTACTTCATCAACTTCATCTACCGCTTTGCCCTGCCCGAGTACAATAAGAGGTGAGGAGGCGAGGCGGGGGTGAAGGGAGAAAGATGGGGGGAAAAGATGAGAAAAAAGTACAGACAGCTATAAGGAGGAGGACGAGGAAAATTCTTGCTTTGCCCTGCCCGTCATCAAGTGATGTAGCGAGCGTGGGTGAAGGAGAAAGATGGGGGGAAGATGTTTAGTTAAGGAGAAGGAGTGGGAAGGAGAGATAGACACGAGACATGGATGAAGGGAAAGAGATGGGGGGAAAACAGTTATTTATAAGGAAAGAGATAAACAGACATGGTGAAGGGAAAGAGATGGGGGAAAGGATAGTAGTTAAGGAGAAGGAGGGGGAAAGGAGAGATAGAAACGAGACATGGATGAAGGGAAGAGATGGGGGGAAGGATAGTTAGTTAAGGAGAAGGAGGAGGGAAAGGAGAGATAGAAACGAGACATGGATGAAGGGAAAGAGATGGGGGGAAAAGACAGTTAGTTAAGGAGAAGGAGGGGGGAAAGGAGAGATAGAAACGAGACATGGTGAAGGGAAAGAGATGGGGGGAAAGGATAGTTAGTTAAGGAGAAGGAGGGGGGAAAGGAGAGATAGAAACGGGACATGGATAAAGGGAAAGAGATGGAAAAAGATGGAAGAAAGGATAGTTAGTTAAGGAGAAGGAGGAGGAAAAGGAAGGGAAATTTTTTTTAAACTGAATGAATGTTGTGGAAATGAGACATGGATGAAGGGAAAGAGATGGGGGAAAAAATGAGAAAAAAGTACAGATAGCTAAGGAGGAGGAGGAGGAAAATGAAGGGATAAAAAGACGAAGATGGGAAAAAAAAGACAGGTAAGGAGAAGGAGGAGGAAACTTCTTGCTTTGCCCTGCCCGAGCACATTGCACAATCAAGGTGAGGAAACGAGGCGGGGGTGAAGGGAAAGAGATGGGGGAAAAGGAAGTTAGTTAAGGAGGAGAGAGGGAAAGGAAGGGGAAAAAATGATAAATTGATGGAATGTTGAGGAAGTGAGACATGGGTGAAGGGAAAGAGATGGGGAGAAAGGATAGCTAAAGAGAAGGAGGGGGAAAAGGAAGAGGAAACAATATGAATTAGAAAAGTGAAGGGGAATAAAAGGAAAATTTGAAGGAATGTCATAGAAGAGAGACAGGGAGAAGGGCAATAGATGAGGAATTAGGATAGTTAAAGGAGGAGGAGGAGGAAAAAAATAGGGGAAAAGGGATAGTTCAGGAAAAGAATGAGGTAAAGGAAGGGGAAAAGGAAGGGAAAAGACAGTTAAGGAGAAGGAGGAGGAAAAAGATGGGAACAAAGACAGTTAAGGAGAAGGCTGAGGAAAAGGAAGGGGGAAAAGATGGGAACAAAGACAGGAGAAGTAGAAAATTGAAGAGAAAGGGAAAGTGCGAAAGAGGGAGAGGAGGGAACAATTAAAGGAGTAATAAGGAAGAAACAGAAAAGTAAAGATGATAAGAAGAAAGCAGGGCAGAGAGAAGTCAAAAATAAAAGAGAAAGGGGAACAAGAGGAAGGAATTAAAGGAGGAATGAGGAAAAGGTAGAAAAGTAAACACGAGAAAAAGAAGAAAAAAGGGCAGAGACAGTAGAGAAATAAGGAGAATAGGGGCACTCATAGAGCGCATACCTCCGCCCGAATATTTAATCAATTGGTTGCATGATATTATAATTAGTAAATGCATCAGTTGAGCGCATATCCGGAATATTATAACAATTGGTTGCCATGCAACAATTGTCAATGATTTCATCGAAAATTAAATCAGTCTCTATACCAAATAGACTGGTATACACGAGTTGGCAGCAAACAGTCAGGGAAGTCGAGAAACATAGTACTACAACTGGCGAGGAAAGACAGAACAGACAGACAGACAGAAGACAAAGAGGAAAACATAAATCAAGTAGAGACAAAGACAGGAAGACAAAGAGAAGACAAAGACAGAGGAAGATAAAGAGAAGACAAAGACAGAGGAAGACAAAGAGAAGACAAAGACAGAGGAAGATAAAGAGAAGACAAAGACAGAGAAGAAAGAGAAGACAAAGACAGAGGAAGATAAAGAGAAGACAAAGACAGAGGAAGACAAAGAGAAGACAAAGACAGAGGAAGATAAAGAGAAGACAAAGACAGAGGAAGACAAAGAGAAGACAAAGACAGAGGAAGATAAAGAGAAGACAAAGACAGAGGAAGAAAAGAGAAGACAAAGACAGAGGAAGAATAAAGAGAAGACAAAGACAGAGGAAGACAAAGAAGAGACAAAGACAGAGGAAGATAAAGAGAAGACAAAGACAGAGGAAGATAAAGAGAAGACAAAGACAGAGGAAGACAAAGAGAAGACAAAGACAGAGGAAGACAAAGAGAAGACAAAGACAGAGGAAGATAAAGAGAAGACAAAGACAGAGGAAGATAAAGAGAAGACAAAGACAGAGGAAGACAAAGAGAAGACAAAGACAGAGGAAGACAAAGAGAAGACAAAGACAGAGGAAGATAAAGAGAAGACAAAGACAGAGGAAGACAAAGAGAAGACAAAGACAGAGGAAGATAAAGAGAAGACAAAGACAGAGGAAGACAAAGAGAAGACAAAGACAGAGGAAGATAAAGAGAAGACAAAGACAGAGGAAGATAAAGAGAAGACAAAGACAGAGGAAGACAAAGAGAAGACAAAGACAGAGGAAGACAAAGAGAAGACAAAGACAGAAGATAAGAGAAGACAAAGACAGAGGAAGAAAAGAAGACAAAGACAGAGGAAGCAAAGAGAAGACAAAGACAGAGGAAGACAAGAGAAGAGAGACAAAGACAGAGAGAGAGAAGAAAAGAGAGAAAGAGAAACAAAGACAGAGGAAGATAAAGAGAAGACAAAGACAGAGGAAGAAAAGAGAAAGACAAAGACAGAGGAAGATAAAGAGAAGACAAAGACAGAGGAAGACAAAGAAGAAAGACAAGAGACAAGAGAAGACAAGAAGAGGAAGACAGAGAGACAGAGGAAGACAAAGAGAAAAAGACAAAGACAAGAGCAGAAGACAAAGAGGAAGACAAAGACAGAGGAAGACAAAGAGAAGACAAAGACAGAGGAAGACAAAGAGAAGACAAAGACAGCAGGAAGATAAAGAGAAGACAAAGACAGAGGAAGACAAAGAGAAGACAAAGACAGAGGAAGATAAAGAGAAGACAAAGACAGGAAGATAAAGAGAAGACAAAGACAGAGGAAGATAAAGAGAAGACAAAGACAGAGGAAGACAAAGAGAAGACAAAGACACAGGAAGATAAAGAGAAGACAAAGACAGAGGAAGATAAAGAGAAGACAAAGACAGAGGAAGATAAAGAGAAGACAAAGACACAGGAAGATAAAGAGAAGACAAAGACAGAGGAAGATAAAGAGAAGACAAAGACAGAGGAAGATAAAGAGAAGACAAAGACAGAGGAAGATAAAGAGAAGACAAAGACAGAGGAAGATAAAGAGAAGACAAAGACAGAGGAAGATAAAGAGAAGACAAAGACAGAGGAAGATAAAGAGAGACAAAGACAGAGGAAGATAAAGAGAAGACAAAGACAGAGGAAGATAAAGAGAAGACAAAGACAGAGGAAGATAAAGAGAAGACAAAGACACAGGAAGATAAAGAGAAGACAAAGACACAGGAAGACAAAGAGAAGACAAAGACAGAGGAAGACAAAGAGAAGACAAAGACACAGGAAGACAAAGAGAAGACAAAGACAAAAGAGGAAGAGAGTTAAGGAGTAATAAGGAAGAAATAGAAAGACGGGAAGAGTTAATTAAACAAAGGACACGCGAGAGGGCAAAGCGAAGAGGTATTCTGAGTTACGTCTCATCCAAGGCTAAGTTCTCATCTGACAGCCGCGTTCTGTCACAAGCCTCCGTGAGTCAGCCCCGCGCCCGTCCATCACGCCCGCCATGTCAGTGAGGGGAGTGGGCGGCAACGCTGAACAAAAACCTCACACACACATAAACACACCCATAGATAGATAGTTTATTGACCACAGCAAGTATAAAGTATATAAAGTTACATAACCACACATAACACACAATTTAATATCCACACGTAAGTACATACATCCAAATTGTCTCACATCTGCAGTCCACGTATTTCTCCAACAAAGTTTTGATATACCTAGTAATTTTCAAACACTGGTGATCTGAGACACACACACACACACACACACACACACACACACACACACACACACACACACACACACACACACACACATACACATACACATACAGGTAAATGGGCCAAACTTGACAACTTTGGCAAACTATTATGATTGAAAACAGTTAATTTCAGACTCTCCAGATGAAAGAAAATGCAACTTTCATAACTCTAGCTTAAAACTTTTCGTTCAATCAGCACTTATAACCTTAATTATGATAATGATATGGGATGAAGTGTCGTAAGGATAAAATGGAAGACTAAATAGACATAGTACTTAAAGGCTAGAAAAATACATATAGCTACTCATAATTATTAAGATGATGTAACATAAACATCACGAACCTGACTGTAGAAGAAAAACACCCAAAGTACCCACCACATTCTCTCTCTCTCTCTCTCTCTCTCTTCTCCTCTCTCTCTCTCTCTCTCTCTCTCTCTCTCTCTCTCTCTCTCTCTCTCTCTCTCTCTCTCTCTCATTTCCTCTATTATTTCTCTCCATTCCATCCTCTTTATTACTCTTTCTCTTCCATCTTCTTTATTACTCTCTCTCTCTCTCTCTCTCTCTCTCTCTCTCTCTCTCTCTCTCCTCTCCTCTCTCTCTCTCTCTCTCTCTCTCTCTCTCTCTCTCTCTCTCTCTCTCTCTCTCTCTCTCTCTCTCTCCCCCCCCCCCCCTCCCTCCCCCTCTCACTCTATCTCTCTCTCAGGGAATTCGAACAACTGGTGGTGCACATCGCGCGGTTTCGAAGTTTCATTCCCTTGTCCCTGGTGCTGGGTTTCTACGTGTCCCTGGTGGTGGGCCGCTGGTGGGGCGTCTACCAGTGCATCCCCTGGCCCGATAAAGCCGCTATCATCGTCGCCACTCACCTCCCAGGACAGGCGAGTGCTACTGTGCTTCTGTTGTTCAATGCCTTAACCCCTTGAGGCCCACAACGTAATTTCCATTGTAATTTGGGTACCATTAGGTGATTTTTAGTGAATATAAGCAATGTTTTTATAGATATGACCTGTTTAGTATCCTTGTCGACTACCTAATTTGGTATATTCAGTTAGTTTTCGTAATTTTATGGCTCGACAACATACAATTTTTTTATAGCAAAGGAAAGATCTGGGCGCGAAGGGGTTAATGACATTATAAGCAATATTTTAATAGATATGACCTGTTTAATATCCTTGTGCACTAGTTAATTTAGTATTTCGAGTTACTTTTCGTAATTTTATGGCTAACAACAGACGATTTTATATAGCAAAGGAAAGATCTGGGCTGAGGGTCTCTAACTCCTTACTCTCTTATTTCTCTCCATTTAGCCTCTGTAACTCTTGTGTACTTATTAATACTTTCTTAATTCTAAATAAATTACTACTCTCTCTCCTCATCTGTGCCTCTCTCTCCTCCTCTATCTCTCTTCTCTTTACGATCTCCCTTATCTCTCTGTCTGACTCTCTTAGGTTCGTCCCTCTCCTCTCCTACAGCATCCTCTCTCTCTCATATATCTCTCTCCCCCCCCCTCTTAAATACCCCCTCAAACACTCTCTCTCTTCTAGGGAATTTCCGAAAACGGTCACATCGCGCGTTTCGAGTTCATTTCCCTTAGACCCCTTGGTTGCTGTTTCTACGTTCCCTGACGTGGCCTCTGTGGGGTTACATGCATCCCTGCCCGTAAAGCCGCCTTTTATCGTGCCATACCTCCCAAAGCGTCACTGCTTCTGTTTTCATATGCCTTACCCTAAAGCCCCACTGTATTTCCATTAATTTGGTACCTTAACTGTATTTTTTAGTGAATATAATCCATGTTTTTATAGATATGACCTTCTATATCCTTCCGACTACCTAATTTGTATATATCCAGTTATTCTTTATATTTATGGCTCCAAACTACATTTTTTATATACAACTCAAAATCTGCCCGAGTGTTAATGACATATATTAAGCAACTCATTTTATAGATATGACCTGTTAAACCTTGCACTAGTTATTTAGTATATCTCGCAGATACTTTTCGTAATTTATGGACTCAGCAACACGCCACTTTTATAATAGCCCAGGAAAGATCTGGGCGTGGAGGGGTTAACTCCTTACTGCCTTAATTCATCTACCATTTAAGCCATCTGTAACTGTTGTGTAACTGTGATTAATAACTGTTTGAATAAAATAAGAAAATGTAAACAGTAGCTTCCACCTACTTGTGCCCTCTCCTCCCTATCATCATTTTTCTGTTTAACGAAAAATCTTCCATTATGTCTTATGAGGTTAGACCGTTCTTGGAGTTAAACGTCCCTCTTTACCTCCTAAAACCCACCTCTTTTTATATATATACCTCCCTAAAACCTCCCTCTTTTTATATATATACCTCCCTAAAACCCACCTCTTTTTATATATATACCTCCCTAAAACCTCCCTCTTTTTATATATATACCTCCCTAAAACCCCCTCTTTTTATATATATACCTCCCTAAAACCTCCCTCTTTTTATATATATACCTCCCTAAAACCCCCCTATTTATATATATATACCTCCCTAAAACCCCCCTATTTATATATATATACCTCCCTAAAACCCACCTATTTTTATATATATACCTCCCTAAAACCTCTCTCTTTTTATATATATACCTCCCTAAAACCTCCCTCTTTTTATATATATATACCTCCCTAAAACCTCTCTCTTTTTATATATATACCTCCCTAAAACCCCCCTATTTATATATATATACCTCCCTAAAACCCACCTATTTTTATATATATACCTCCCTAAAACCTCTCTCTTTTTATATATATACCTCCCTAAAACCTCCCTCTTTTTATATATATATACCTCCCTAAAACCTCCCTCTTTTTATATATATATATACCTCCCTAAAACCCCCTCTTTTTATATATATATACCTCCCTAAAACCTCCCTCTTTTTATATATATAGTTAGTACAGTTTGCCTTACATGTAGCGAGGTGGTATCCAGGGGTAACTTAAAGGGTGATGTATGTGTTAAAATTGAAATGTTTACGATGTAGGCAGTCAGGAATATCGAAAGAAAGAATATAATTTTATAAAACTTCAGTCCAGTAGAATAGAGACAGTGGGGTGACAGGGTATATACATAAGGATACAGGATTGCATCATGTCCGTGACTCGCATGGATATGTTGACTTCTTTCTAAGGACACACGGCAATGTTGATGATCTGAAATATAGTTGCGTAAGTCTTGTTATGATTAGCTACCTAACTAATTATTAATCTACCTACTCACCTGCTTACTTACCTGCCCGACTCTTTGACTAACTAAATATCCAACTAATGCCTTCTAGACCTACCCACCTGCTTACATACATGCCTGCCTATTATTAACCTACTTACACACCTGCCCGACTCTTTGACTAACTAAATATCCAACTACTGCCTTCTAGACCTACCCACCTGCTTACATACATGCCTGCCTATTATTAACCTACTTACACACCTGCCCAACCCATTGACTAACTAAATAACCAACTAATGCATTCTACACCTACCCACCTACCTACTCCATTAACTGCTTCACTAACTATATCTCCTACCGACTATACACTCTCAGAAATAAGGGGTATATTAAGGGTAGAATTGTTACATCGTACCATCACTACCCTTTTTATACCCTATGTCCAGGCTGGAGGGTAGCTGCTGCCGATTATACCCTTCATCTACCCTTTATCTACCCTTTTTAGACGAGAGGGTTGAGAAAGGGTATATTTGGGGTCGGAAAAGGGTATATTTGGGGTTACAAAAGGGTATATTTGTAAGGGTAGAAAAAGGGTAGCAGTATTTCATCACTACAAACACCTTTTTCTACCCTTTTCCTACCCTTCTTTTCTAAGAGTGTAGCCAACTCCTTATTTAACTCCTTTCCTTCCTATTTTAACTCCTTACTCACTCACTCCTTTGGCCCTTCATTATAAAACCATCCTTAGCCTCAACCTGCGTACCGTCCCCTGCAGTAATGAACAAACTAGCCACTCCTTCATTAAATACATATTTATACCTCCTTTTCCCCTGGTTATCCCGCCCCCGCAGAGTCTTGAGGTCCGCGCGGCAAGACGGGACATCCTGCGCTATATCAACCTGACCATCGCGCTCACCTTCCGCATGGTGTCTCCCGTGGTGCGCCGAAAGCTGACCTCCCTACACCACTTCGTCTCCGCCGGTAAGAAGTGGCGGTGATAATACTGGTGGTGGTGGTAGTAGTAGTAGTAGTGGTGTA
>JACEEZ010013297.1:240000-255000 GCA_016584305.1 Chionoecetes opilio
ATGAAGGGGTTAAGAACATAAGAAAATAAGGAAGCTACAAGAGGCTGTGAAACCTACACGTGGTAGTTCCTATTTTTATTACATCCTTCATTTAATTCTATCCTATTAATTTTATTTCATTTAATATTGCTTATATTCATTAAAATCGTCTAATGGTACCCAAATTACAATGAAAATTACGTTCTGGGTCTCAAGGGGTAAATAAATATTATACTTAGTTTTATATATTCTCCCCTATGTTGCATGTATTATACCCTTCTGATTCTAAGAACATAAGAAAATAAGGAAGCTACAAGAGGCTATGAGACCTACACGTGATAGTTCCTGTTTGTATTATATCCTTCATTTAATTGTATCCTTTTTCATCACCTAGCCCGTCAGGGTGGCAAGGTTGGTAGAGACGTGAGTTCGCAATGTGCAGCGTCCCTGTGCATTCGGTCAGCGGTTCGAGTCCGCCTAGTTCGTGCTGACGTGGCGGCGCTTTGTATAGTCAATAACCTTGTAGTTGGTACTTGCAAAGTGTCTAGATAGGATGAAAATCTTATCTTATCTCTTCATCACCTGACGAAGCCCTTGGAAATTACGTTCTGGGCTTCAAGGGGTAAATAGATATTAGACTTACTTTTATATATTATTCTCCCCTTGTTATTACCATCTCCTGACGAAGCCCTGACGAAGCTCTTCCTCAACAGGCTTTTATTTCATTTAATATTGCTTATATGCATTAAAATCGTCTAATGGTACCCAAATTACAATGAAAATTACGTTCTGGGCCTCAAGGGGCTATTAGATATAGACTTACATACTTTTATATATTCTTCCGTTTGTTATTTTATCCTTCACCACCTGACGAAGCCCTTCCTCCACAGGCTACTTAACGGATGAAGAGAAAAAGATCTTGGACACTCTGGACGGGGAATGCAAGCTACACAAGACGTGGGTGCCGGTGTTGTGGGCGTGCGAGAGGGCGGAACAGGCGCGGAAGGAGGGATACCTGAGCGACCTGGGGCAGCGAGTCATCATGTCGGAGGATCTTAACGTTACGAGGCTACTGCGGGTCTCTCATGGGATGGAATGAATACAACGTACCCCTCGTATATACACAGGTCAGAAGCCGCTTTTTTACACTCTCTTTTGGTTTCTATAGGTCATGTTTTTACTCCTATGGCCTCATTTTGTGTCCCTTCATCTTGCTATCTTTATTTCAGATTAATACAACGTGCCCTTCGTATATACACAGGTTATATGCCGCTCTTTTACTCTCCCTTCTGGTTCCTATAGGTCATGTTTTTACGCCTATGTCTTCCTTTTGTTTGCCTTCATCTTCCTATCTTCATTTTATTTGCCTTCATCTTTCTTTCTTCATTTCAGATTACACGAATTTTTGCTTTTATTTCTCTCTTTTACACTCCCTTCTGGTTTCTATAGGTCATGTTTTACTCCTGTGGCATCATTTTGTATGCCTTCATCTTCCTATCTTTATTTCAGATTAATACAACGTGCCCTTCGTCTATACACAGGTCATATGCCGCTCTTTTACTCTCCTTTCTGGTTCCTATAGGTCCTGTTTTTACGCCTATGTCTTCATTTTGTGCCCCTTCATTTTCCTGTCTTCCTTTTGTTTGCCTTCAACTTTCTTGCTTTTTATTTCAGATTATACGATTATTTTCCTTTTTCCTTCAAACTCCCCCATGGTTCCTTCTTGTTCTTTCTTTACATAGTACTCTTACTTATTTACTTACTTACTTATTTCTTCAGGTCTTTTTTTTCTCCCATTTTGCTTCGACATCTTCCTTTCTTCATTTCAGATTACACGGTTTTTGTTTTCTCATTTACACTCTGGTTCTTTCTTTACGTCACTCTTATCTTCCTTCCTCCCTTTCTTCAGTCGCATGCTTTATTTGTTATGTAATGATAATACGTAATTTTCTTTCATATAATCATCCAATTACCCAAGTTTTGAACAGCATCAGTCTCATGTGTTGTGGTGTTTACTTACTAGCGTGAAGAAAACCTCGTTGACCCAATCGGTTTTTTTTTGAGAGGGTTGGGTTTTTTTGCCATCCACCCCCACACTCTCAGAAATAAGGGGTATATTAAGGGTAGAATTGTTACATCGCACCATCACTACCCTTTTTAAACCCTATGTCCAGGCTGGAGGGTAGATGCAGCCGATTATCCCTTTCATCTACCCTTTATCTACCCTTTTTAGACGAGAGGGTTGCAAAAGGGTATATTTGCGTCGATCCGAAAGGGTATATTTGTAAGGGTAGAAAAAGGGTAGCAGTATTTCATCACTACAAACACCCTTTTTCTACCCTTTTCCTACCCTTCTTTTCTAAGAGTGCATGGTGTTGAGGCATGACGTGATAGTGCACTGTACTGTGTCGTAGGTAGGGTATATATGGCAACACTCTTTAAAGCAACTCTCTCCTTGACCTCGCCTATAAATATGATTGACCCCGAAAAAAAAAAAAAAAAAAATCTCTCAGTCACTCCGCGCTCACTACTCACTCATCCCGAAGGTCACGGGTCAATCACATTTATAGGCGAGGTCAAGGAGAGAGTTGCCATAAGGAGTGTTGCTATATATACCCTACCTACGACACAGTAGGGCTACAGACTACAGTACAATAGGTGTAAGATAGGCTACTCTGTGACCCATGTCTGTCAGGTTATCAGTTCTTATCATGTCTGTGACGTTATCTTATTATGTCTGTCTGTCTGTCCCGTTGGGGTCATCCTCCGCCAGCTGACCTTCACGTGCCCTTAGGGTGGTAAATGATTGGAATGGACTCAGTAGACAGGTAGTTAGTGGGGAGTCATTAGGGAGCTTTAAAAGAAGGCTGGATAAATTCATGGATGGGGATGAAAGGTGGATGTAGGTAGTGTTAAGTAACAGGAACTACCACGTGTAGGTCTCGCGGCCTCTTGTAGCTTCCTTATTTTCTTATGTTCTAGCTTCCTTATTTTCTTATGTTCTTATGTTCTAGCTTCCTGATTTTCTTATTTTCTTATGTTCTAGCTTCCTTATTTTCTTATGTTCTTATGTTCTAGCTTCCTTATTTTCTTATGTTCTTATGTTCTAGCTTCCTTATTTTCTTACGTTCTTATGTTCTAGCTTCCTTATTTTCTTATGTTCTAGCTTCCTGATTTTCTTATGTTCTTATGTTCTAGCTTCCTTATTTTCTTATGTTCTTATGTCTCACGGCCTCTTGTAGCTTCCTTATGTTCTTAGTTCTTATGTCTCACGGCCTCTTGTAGCTTCCTTATGTTCTTAGCTCTTATGTCTCGCGGCCTCTTGTAGCTTCCTTATGTTCTTAGCTCTTATGTCTCGCGGTCTCTTGTAGCTTCCTTATGTTCTTAGTTCTTATGTCTCGCGGCCTCTTGTAGCTTCCTTATTTTCTTATGTTCTTATGTCTCGCGGCCTCTTGTAGCTTCCTTATGTTCTTAGCTCTTATGTCTCGCGGCCTCTTGTAGCTTCCTTATGTTCTTAGTTCTTATGTCTCGCGGCCTCTTGTAGCTTCCTTATGTTCTTAGCTCTTATGTCTCGCGGCCTCTTGTAGCTTACTTATTTTCTTATGTTCTTATGTCTCGCGCTCCTGTAGCTTCCTTATTTCTTATGTTCTTATGTCTCGCGGCCTCTTGTAGCTTCCTTATTTTCTTCTGTTCTTATGTCTCGCGGCCATCTTGTAGCTTTCTTATGTTTTTAGTTCTTATGTCTCGCGGCCTCTTGTACTTCCTTATGTTTTTCTTAGTTTCTTATGTCTCGCGGCCTCTTGTAGCTTCCTTATGTTTTTATGTTCTTATGTCTCGCGGCCTCTTGTAGCTTCCTTATTTTCTTATATTCTTATGTCTCGCGGCCTCTTGTAGCTTCCTTATGTTCTTATGTTCTTATGTTCTAGCTTCCTTATTTTCTTATGTTCTTATGTCTCGCGGCCTCTTGTAGCTTCCTTATTTTCTTATGTTCTTATGTCTCGCGGCCTCTTGTAGCTTCCTTATGTTCTTAGTTCTTATGTCTCGCGGCCTCTTGTAGCTTCCTTATGTTCTTAGTTCTTATGTCTCGCGGCCTCTTGTAGCTTCCTTATGTTCTTAGTTCTTATGTCTCGCGGCCTCTTGTAGCTTCCTTATTTTCTTATGTTCTTATGTCTCGCGGCCTCTTGTAACTTCCTTATTTTCTTATGTCCTAGTTGCTTTGAGTTCTTTTCTTTTCTTTCTCGGGGCCTCTTGTAGCCTCCATTCTTAGTGCTTTTTCGCCTCTTTGAACTTTCTTCTATATGTCTTAGTCCGGGCCTGCTAACCCATTCGGTGCCGATGACTTGGCAGGACTTCTTTCTTCTTCTCGCTGATCGGGGAGCAGTCTCTTGACCCTAGCCAAGGTCACGACGGCCACAACATTGACCTCTACGTGCCCTTTTTCGCCTTCCTGCAACTCTTCTTCTACGTCAGCTGGCTCAAGGTCGCGGAAGCCCTGCTCAACCCATTCGGCGCCGATGACCACGACTTCGAGTTCGTCCCGATGCTGACACGACACTTGGAGGTCAGTGTTGTAATGATAATAATAATAATAATTTCATTTTCACCCGAAGGCATACAGGAAAAAAAAAAACACAATAACATAACATACAGACAGGAGGGAGTGAACTCAACCCCTTCACGCCCAGATCTTTCCTTGGCTATATAAAATCGTCTATAGTTAGCCATAAAATCATGAAAAGTGACTGAATATACCGGATTAACTAGTAGACAAGGATACTAAACAGGTCATATCTATAAAATATTGCTTATATTCACTAAAAATCGTCTAATGGTACCAGTGAACTTAACCCCTTCACGCCCAGATCTTTCCTTGGCTATATAAAATCGTCTATAGTTACCCATAAAATTACGAAAAGTGACTGAATATACCGATTTAACTAGTAGACAAGGATACTAAACAGGTCATATCTATAAAATATTGCTTATATTCACTAAAAATCGTCTAATGGTACCCAAATTACAATGGAAAAACGTTCTGTGTCTCAAGGGGTTAAGTACTATGGGAGTGTTATGGAGGCCAAGGTTACTTATAGAGTTTAAAGTGTCTAAAAGTGACCTTGGTGGTGCACTAAATTTGTATTAGATTCCGTTGAGTTTTGTACGTTACTCTAATCTTATATATGTAAGAAGATTAAACTGTCTCGTGTCGGAGCGTCCTTAGAACACTACTCAACATATTACAGTACATACGTAGTGAAACAACAAATATGAAGGTCTATTCGGTTTCAGATTGATAGTACACTTCATTTTTCTCTACGCAACATAAGGGAGGCAAGGGCTTAAAATAGAGGCTAATGTTAATGTTGATGGGGACACTGCTCAACATAAATTATATAGGCCTACGTAGTGAAGCAACAAATCTGAAGGTCTATTCGGCATAATATTGATACAGTTATTTTCTACGCAACATAAGAGAGGCAAGAGCTTAAAATAGAGGCTAATGTTAATGTGTTGTGGGGACACTGCTCAACATTACATACGTAGTGAAACAACTAAATTTTATGTGAAGATCTATTTTACTTTCGGCTTCAGATTGACACACTTCATTTTCTCTACGCAACATAACTTGAGGCCCAGAACGAAATTTCCATTGTATTTTATCTGCAATTAGACCATTTTTTAGTGAATATTAGCAATACTTTATAGATATGACCTGCTTAGTATCCTTGTCCACTAGTTAATTTGGTATATTCAGTCACTTTTCGTAATTTCATGGCTCGACAACAGACAATTTTATATAGCCAAGGAAAGATCTGGGCGTGAAGGGGTTAAGAAGGGCAAGGGCTTAAAATACAGGCTAAGATTGGTGTTTTTGATAGGGACACTGCTCAACATATATACGTAGTGAAGCAATAAATGTGAAGATCTATTCGACTTAAGATTGATAGTACACTTCATTTTTATCTACGCAGCATAATGGAGGACAGGGCTTAAAATAGAGGCTAGATTGGTGTTGTTTTTGATAGGGACACTGCTCAACATATATACGTAGTGCAGCAATAAATATGAAGATATATATTACTTTCGGCTTCAGATACACTTCATTTTTTCTCTACGCAACATAAGGGAGGCAAAGGGCTTAAAATAGAGGCTAGATTGGTGTTGTTGATGCCCTGATGGGGACATTACTGTCGCTACTGCGGAATGTTGATTTGACGCGTACTATTTATGTCGTTGTCAGATGACCACTCTACTGTCGGAGCAAACCTTGACGTGCATCCCCGGCAAGGCACCAAAGGCCCATGGCGAACCTGTGATACTTAGTTACGTGGACGACAATTCATCCAACGGTGGCGACAGTGAGCCGACAGAGCAAGAACCACTGGCCTTCTGAGGGAGGCCGCCGTCACTGCCGAGGATGAAGATCACATAAGAACATAAGGAAGCTACAAGAGGCCGCGAGACCTACATGTGGTAGTTCCTGTTACTTAACACTACTTACATCCACCTTTCATCCCCATCCATAAAACTCTCTAGCCTCCTTTTAAAGCTTCTATTGACTCCGCACTAACTACCTGACGACTGAGTCCACTCCAATCATTTACCACCCTATTTGTGAACGGACACCACCGTAATAAGCGGATTCGTCTTGTAGATACAGTGAGGTTGGGATTATTAGATAGAACTTTCTTGACGTCAGGAGCGGTTGACAGCGACAAACTGTTGACTGCCATCCTTTTGATTACATAATTGTGCCACTAACAACGCTATTCATATCGTAAGCGCTCACACCCAATGTGCCATCACGTGAAGTGTATTAGCAGGGTGAGTGCATTAATATAAAGAAATATGCGAGTGCCTTAGTTTAGTTTAGTTTGTCCTAAAATGGGTCACGTTTTCTGTGTGCTCACGTCATCGACATGCTGGCTCGGGACGGGGGTTATGTTTGGGCTGGCCAGCTGATAATCACTCTCGTCCCCAGCTGCTCTGTGACAGGTGGCAACGTTGTCTTGAGTTGGTGTTGCACAGATCAAGTCAGTAGTTTCTTTAACGAACAAAGTTGTCATGTGTTCACGTTTCGCGAGATGACAATGTTAACTGGTGCCAGACAAAGGGTGTGAGGGCCTGTGTGCTGGTGCTGGTATAGCCGAAGTAGCTGACGTTTTTGTAATATGTCCTTTGTCCTGGCCTAAACAAAGAGTGTACTAGCTACTACGTAGTGCTATTGCGTTGTACTTTATGTAGTGTTACAAATGTACCTCATTTGTGCCTAATACATGGGTGTTTGTATGATACTCAAACCTAAATGCGCTTTCTTAATTGGGTAGTTATGTGTTATAGGAGGTAATAAACGGTATACTGAGTGCTGGCATTGTTTAGCATCGCGTTGGTCATGCGGGCTGTATACATAGGCCATGAGTAAGTATAGAGGATAAAGGAGGAAGAGGATATAGTGGGGGAGTATTTGTTTGCAGAGGGGAATGTGGAAGAAGCAAAAAAAACAATCAACAGTTTTTGGATGACCAGAGAAAATAAGAGGAAAGAAAGAGACAGAATAAGAGAAGACAACTAGCTAAAGACCCAGGGAAAATAAGAGGAAAGAAAGAGAAATAAATAAAAGATAAGATAAGATACTTTGATCCTACCTAGACACTTTGCAAGTACCAACTACAAGGCTATTGACTATACAAAGCGCCACCACGCCAGGACGAACTTGGTGGGCTCGAACCGCTGACCGAATGACCAGGGACAAAGAAATAAAAAAGACAGAAATAAGAGAAGACAACTTACTAAAGACTCAGACAGCAAGAAGAGAAACATATCAGGGAGTGCCGATAAAAAAGGCCAGACTCCCGACCCACAACTGAACTGAAGTACTGGCAGGCTGAATAAGCACATCACGCTACACTCTACACTCTTTAAGTACTGGCAGGCTGAATAAGCACATTACTGATCATTCTACTGACTCTACATTCTTCCTCTGTCAGTTTAGTCAGCTGCGCCACCTAGTATGAGCGGCCCCAGGCTCGTCCAAGGACCCGCAGGCAGAGCATTGAAGGGTCATGGCCGAACAGAAGGATAGAAGAAAGGAAGACACAGAGGAAATGTTTTGATTTATAATGATTCATTCAGAGTTTTGTTTGAGTTATGTTATTGTCTTTTTTTTTTTTTTTTTAATTGTCACGATAGTTTTGCCAATTTTTTTTTTTTACATGACACGCTAGTTTTGCCAATTTTTTTTTTTTTTACTCGACACGCTAGGTAGGTAGTTTTGCCAATTCTATAAAAAAGAGTGAAATAATGCCTCTAAGTTTTACACCACGACAATTATAAAACAAGCTCGTATAAGATAGATCTAATTTTAATCATCTTTCAGTTATAAAATCATAGTAAAGTACAAAGCTTAACGGAATATAACGACTTTTTAGTGCTAGGGTATGACTTTCCAAAATGTAGTAAAAGTTGTAGTGGTAGTAGTAGTAGTAGTAGTAGTTGTTGTTGAAGAAGTATTACGTAAAATAGTCACAAAAAAGTTGAGTAGAAGTAGAAGTAGTAGTGGTGGTTATAGTAGTAGTAGTAGTAGTAGTAGTTGAAGAAGAGGCAAAGTAGTGTTATAAAGAAATTAAGTAGAAGTAATAGTAGTAGTGGTGGTTATAGTAGTAGTAGTAGTAATAGTTGAAGAAGAGGCAAAGTAGTGTTATAAAGAAGTTAAGTAGAAGTAGAAGTAGTAGTGGTGGTTATAGTAGTAGTAGTAGTTGAAGAAGAGGCAAAGTAGTGTTATAAAGAAGTTAAGTAGAAGTAGAAGTAGTAGTGGTGGTTATAGTAGTAGTAGTAGTAGTTGAAGAAGTATTAGGCAAAGTAGTGAACAAAGATGAAGTAATATAATTAATTCATGGTGTCAAAAACTGTGACTGGTAATGATGGTAGCAACGCGCGCGACACCTGACCCCTTGAGGCAGCCACCAGGACCTGGGTGGGAGCGGCAGAGTGTGTTGTTATGTGACACCCAAGCAGGTCCTCCTTTCCTGTTCCTTCAGAAGTTCACAGATTAGACTACCTTGGCAACAGTACCATCTCTCTCTCTCTCTCTCTCTCTCTCTCTCTCTCTCTCTCTCTCTCTCTCTCTCTCTCTCTCTCTCTCTCTCTCTCTCTCTCTCTCTCTCTCTCTCTCTCCACCACGCATATAATATACAAACACGTATTTACTGTCAAGGCAAAAGCTATGCAATGTTTTGATTGACATTCATTGAGTTTAACACAATTCAAGTTTCCCTCCATAGTTATGTTGTTGCTATTATGAGTACTACAAAACTGAGACAATTAACATTTTTCGGTCACGCCAATAAGACTAAACTGTTTAATAAGACGGAAATTTCGGGATCAATACATTCCTTCGCAGAGCATCGATTGCCTGGCAGTAAAACTATGCAAGGGGCGATGCCCTCGGGCCTACCTACAGCTGTTTTGTGTATTTCCAAGAACTCGGTGCCTTTCATAACCTACTGCTCCATGCTAAGAGGGAGACATTCTTGTGAAATGTTACTATGCTTCAATCTGGGATGAATGAAGACTATAATTTGCTTTAATTCATCTGTGTGCTAAATTAGGAACTGGCATCTCCACGTGTAGCCTTTGTTTAGCAGACTCTTACAACCCACATCTAAAATAATACTGTATAGATCTAGGTGAACTAACTACGAACGTCCTTTTATGATAGAAGGGACTCAAGGGAGAGAGAGAGAACGACGAGAGGAGAGAAGAAAGAAAGAAAAAAAGATAGTTGCTAGGCGGAGAGGGGCTGGGGACGAGACCAGTTCAGCTCGGGAATCAGCTGGCTGCTCACAACACGTCTGTCTCCCTCACGTACACCCGCGCCGCCCCGCTCAACATGACACAGGAATTACCACCCTTCTGGACTATCAGTGACCCTCTAGTGCAATGAGAATGACCCTATAGGTGTACTCTACCTACGCCATCAAAATCAGAGCCGTGGAGTATCACAGTGGCCGGAGAAAAGCGATTCAACATGACGCTCTAGCCAGCCTTTGTTCGGTGGCTTGCCAGGGGGACCAATCCACCTTCGCGCAGCTATTGAATTTTTTTTTGCTGGCTCTTCGGTTGTTTCCTTGGTCGCCTCCATGGAGTGAATTGTGTGTCCCTAGTGTGGCGAGGGACGTGCAGAGCCAGGAAGCCGAGCCGAGAGGTCCCTCGTGATAAAGGTAGGTCATGCTAATCCCTGTTTTTGAACTTAGCCCGATTTTCTTATGTTTCCTCACCACTACTACTTTTTCTTGCTTCTCTACACCAAACAGGCATCAGCAGTGTTTATTTAGTCGTGTTTTGGTCAGTAATAGGAGCATAGGCCAGGCATTAGTCTATACTTTGCATTTCACTGCAGTCATAATATTCTACCAGCTGATCCTGACTATAGCAGTGTTGCCAACCACCAGGCTAGAAAACTCACCCTAAACCTTGAACCACTGCTAGATTTTGTACCCCAGGAACACCATTAATTATTCCTGACCTTCGTAATGTAATACTCGTTGTGTTACTAGTATTACGTGTTGAAGGTGAAAGTAAAGTGCATTGTTCTAAAACGTTCCCTTGTCGTTTAGTGTTGGTATTACTGGTTTATGGTCGAATTGGAAAGGTTTACAAATGGAGAGAAAGTGAAGGGATGTGTTACTATGACAGTGGGGACTCAAAATGCTATGCACACGGTTACAGGGAGTTTCGTACACAAGTTGTTTCGTACCCAGGTTTTGTTAGTTGTTTCGTACACTGATTTTGAGTTTTTTCGTACACTGATTTTGAGTTTTTTCGTACATTCCTAGTGTTGTTTTGTAACTAGTAGTCATGTTCAACTCTGAGCTGAGTGTACGAAACGACTATGGTTTCATATAGACTACGAAACAATTTTTTGGTGTACGAATCTACTGGTGTACGAAACAACTTGTACGAACTGACCACACACACACACAGTCACACACTCCCATGGCCTCGCACATAGCACTGACCACTGTTGTATGACCGTCCTTGTGGGAGAGAAAGGAATAGTTTATTATAATACTCACGGTTTGACCAATAATCTCATGGTATGCATCATGTAACACTAATATAATTTGTGTATTTATTTACTTAAGCACCATATTTTATAGTGTTCTTAGTATTCGTAGACACTCACGATAACGAAAGTGATATTTTAGGGTTTTTTCGTGTTTATTAATTGACTTTCGATTGTTTTCACGTTGGTACGCATCACTAATATAGATAATTTGTGTATTCATGGACTTACGTATCATATTTTTGTTTTTATTAGTATTCGTAGACACTCACGTTAACTAAAGTATGATATTTTGTGGGGGTTTTCGTGTTTCTTCATTGACTTACCATTGTTTTCACGGTTGGTAGACATCACTAATATATTTTGTGTATTCATGGACTTGCGTATCATATTTCTTTTTAGTGTTAGTATTCGTATACACTCCCGGCAACAAAAGTGTGATATTTTGTCGTTTTTTGTTACTTCCCTGACTTCATTGTTTTCACGGTTTTCTTTTGTCCCAGCGTCTTTATGGAAGTACTCGTCTAGTCTATGCATAGGTTACACACTTAGCGTGCCTCGTGGTTTATTTAGTGTCTCAGGGAAAAGGTCTCTGCGTTCTCTTTGTGCTCTGGGATTCCCCTTGTGTGTGTGTGGGTGGAAATTTCCGAAGTCATCTTTGTCCCTCCTTCTGTCATGAACTGGACTAGGTATTTGGGTTTACAAATAATATTGATAATAACTATAATAATGATTTATATAATTATAATAATTAATATAGAATTATAATTTTTTTAATTTTTTTTTATACATACGACGTTCAGCCTCAGCTTACTCTAGAAGGGTCACCTCTGTCTGTAGTGAGGCGGCTGTCAAGGCTGTCTTCACGTCGAGACAGGATTGAAGGGAGTTTAAGCATGTCGCAACAGGAGAGTATTGACCTTGTTAGTTTTCCAGATGTTTCGCCCACAAACCTAAACTTTTTCCTCCCACCACGATTTCCTTCCAATCTAGACCTGCTTCTTACTATAACCCCCCCCCCCCCTTTCCTTCCCCCGCCCCATTTCCTCCCCTCCCCTCCCCCGCTATCTCCCCTGCTTCCACCTCCAACCCCCCATTCCCCCCACCCTCTCTTATCTCCCTTGCTCTTCGCTACACCCCCCCTTCCCTCCACCCCTCTATCTCCCTTGCTCCTCGCTATAACCTCCCTCCTTTCCCCCACTCCCTTTTCCCCCTTGCTAACCCCGCTTAACCCTCCTTCCCCCCTCGCTATAACCCCCCTCCTCCCCCCTTCCCCACCACAATCTCCTGCAACCACCTTTTTTTTCTTCCCCGTCCCATCACTTTAGTTCTCTTATACGTTTGCCACTGTCAGTCTTGTGATTATCATTATTATGCCTCCCCCCGATATCTCCTCTGCTCTTCGCTACAACCCCCCCCCCCCTTTCCTCCGCCCTTTTTCCCCCTCCCCCACTATCTCCCCACCTCCAAGCAACCACTTTTTTTCCCCTCCCGTCCCTCCCCTTTAGTTCTCTGAGACGTTTGCGACCAAGAATAATATAAACAGTATATTATTATCCTTGTTTGCCACCCAGTCAATGTATTCTTTAGGATCGTTTCATGGACAATACAAATAATATTGACTACTGATATAAATGTTGATAAGAGCTCTTCAGATATCCGCACAATCATGACATTTATCAGACATTTGAATAGACACGTAGGATCAGGAGACTGTGTTTGTGTGTGTATGACTGTGTGTGTGTGTGTGTGTGTGGTTATTATTAGCTCTAACTTTATTTGTTGAAAGAAGAGATGAAGCGGAACGAGAAGTCAGGTTTCTCTCTTTCTTTCTCTTTCTTTCTTTCTTTCTTTCTTCTACCAACCAGCATTAGTTACACGGCTCTCTCTCTCTCTCTCTCTCTCTCTCTCTCTCTCTCTCTCTCTCTCTCTCTCTCTCTCTCTCTCTCTCTCTCTCTCTCTCTCTCTAGGTCTCTCTCTAGGTCTCTCTCTCTCTTCTCTCTCTCTCTCTTCTCCTCTCCTCTCTCTCTCTCTCTCTCTCTCTCTTCTCTCTCTCTCTCAGTCTCTCTCTCTCTCTCTCTCTCTCTCGTCTCCTCCTCTACTGTGTCTCCTCTCTCTCTCTCTCTCTAGGTCTCTCTCTCTCTCTCTCTCTCTAGGTCTCTCTCTCTCTCTCTCTCTCTCTGTGTTGACCTAGCAAACCACTGAGTATTCTGTTGTCAACCTTGTCATTCTTAAGGATTTAGCAGTCCAGACACACACAAGAGTGACCACACAATCACTCCCTATCGGATGCCTTTTATCACTTGACCCTCGGCTGGGAAACTACTGGGCTTGAATTTTGATTATTTGTGAGGCAATGTGAACCTTTTTTTTAGCACTTTAGTTTTGTTTGAGTTACGTTATTGTCTTACTTTTTTCTTTGTAAGAGAATGTAAACTTTTTTTTGACCACTTGAGTCTTGTTTGGGTTACGTTATTGTCTTGTTTTTTGTTTGTAAGGCAGTGTAAACTTTTTTTTCACTATTTGAGTTTTGTTTGGGTTAGATTATTATTATTATTTTTTTTTTTGCTTGACGCTCTGGGTTTGAATTTGTTCTTTGTAAGGTAATGTGAACAATTTTTGACCACTTGAGTTTTGTTTGGGTAAGGTTATTGTCAATTTTCTTTTACATGACGCTCTAGGTTTGAGTATCTTCTTTGTAAGGCAATGTGAACTTTTTTTTAACCATTTGAGTTTTGTTTGGGTTAGATTATTATTATTGTTATTTTTTTACATGACACTGGGTTTGAATTTGTTCTTTGTAAGGTAATGTGAACAATTTTTGACCACTTGAGTTTTGTTTGGGTAAGGTTATTGTCAATTTTCTTTTTACATGACGCTCTAGGTTTGAATTTGTTATTTGTAAGGAAATGTGAACTATTTTTGACCACTTGAGTTTTGTTTGGGTAAGGTTATTGTCAATTTTCTTTTTACATGACGCTCTAGGTTTGAATTTTTTTATTTGTAAGGAAATGTGGACTATTTTTTTAACCTACTTAGTTTTGTTTGGGTAAGGTTATTGTCAATTTTCTTTTTACATGACCTCTAGGTTTGAATTTTTTTATTTGTAAGGAAATGTGGACTATTTTTTTTACCTACTTAGTTTTGTTTGAGTAAGGTTATTGTAAATTTGTTTTTTTACATGACGCTCTGGGTTTGAGTATTTTCTTTGTAAGGCAATGTAAACTTTTTTTGACCACTTTTTGAGTTTTGTTTGGGTTAGATTATTATTATTATATTTTTTACATGACTGGGTTTTTTTTATTTTTTTTTTATTATTATTATTTTTTTTTTTTTATATACATGACACGCTGTGGGTTTGATTTTTTTTCTTTTAAAGACAATGGGAACTTTTTTTTGACCACTTGAGTTTTGTTTGGGTTAGATTATTATTATTATATTTTTTACATGACTGGTTTTTTTTTATTATTTTTATTTTTAAGGCAAGGTGGACCTTTTTTCACTATTTGAGTTTTGTTTGGGTAAGATTACTGTCAATTTTTTTTTTTACATGACGCTCTGGATTTCAATTGTTCTTTATAAGGCCATGTACACTTTTTTTTACCACTTGAGTTTTGTTGAGTTAGGTTATTGTCTTACTTTTTTCTTTGTAAGGCAATGGGACAGTTTTTTGACCTAGTTTTATTTGGGTTCGGTTATTATCTTTTTTTTTATTACATGACACGCTGTAGGTTTTCATTTTTTCTTTTTAAGGCAATGTTAACTTTTTTTGTGTTAGGACAGTTAGGTTATAGTCAATTCTTTTCTACATGACACGCTAGTTTTGTCAAGTCTTGCAAGGATTAATATTTTTGTTTTAACTTATTTCCAACAGTATGACGTGCTCACTGCCTTTTATGAACTTATTTCCAACAATATGACGTGCTCACTGCCTTTTCTTAAATTATTTCCAACAG
>JACEEZ010013297.1:260000-265000 GCA_016584305.1 Chionoecetes opilio
CGAGGTCTTGAGGAAGGATTAAGGGCAAGAGGAGGAGAATTGACAAGGCAGCACGCACGTAGAATGTAAATACACTGAGGTGGAGGATGAGGGGTGAGGGAGTAGGTTAGTAGAGCGGTGAAGGGGAGACAGAGATCGTATAGGAAGGTACGAAGGGGAGGAAGGGGAGAGACAGATCGTATAGGAGGGTACGAAGGGGAGGAAGGGGAGAGACAGAGATCGTATAGGAAGGTACGAAGGGGAGGAAGGGGAGAGACAGAGATCGTATAGGAGGGTACGTAGAGGAGGAAGGGGAGAGACAGAGATCGTATAGAAGGGTACGTAGAGGAGGAAGGGGAGAGACAAAGATCGTATAGAAGGGTACGTAAGAAAGGAGGAAAGAGGGAGGAGGAAGAGATCGTATAGGAGGTACGAAGAGGAGGAAGGGGAGAGACAGAGATCGTATAGGAGGTACGGAGAGGAAGGAAGGGGAGAGACAGAGATCGTATAGAAGGGTACTAGAGGAGGAAGGGGAGAGACAGAGATCGTATAGAAGGGTACGGAGAGGAGGAAGGGGACAAGACAGAGATCG
Source organism: Chionoecetes opilio (assembly GCA_016584305.1). Taxonomy (NCBI): domain Eukaryota; kingdom Metazoa; phylum Arthropoda; class Malacostraca; order Decapoda; family Majidae; genus Chionoecetes; species Chionoecetes opilio. The sequence goes on from JACEEZ010013297.1 coordinate 260,572, forward strand.
TATAGACGGGTACGAAGAAGGAAGGGAGAGACAGAGATCGTATAGAAGGGTACGTAGAGGAGGAAGGGGAGAGACAGAGATCGTATAGGAGGTACGTAGAGAGGAAGGGAGAGACAGAGATCGTATAGAGGGTACGGAGAGGAGAGGGAGAGACAGAGATCGTATAGAAGGGTACGTAGAGGAGGAAGGGGAGAGACAGAGATCGTATAGAGGGTACGTAGAGGAGGAGGGGAGAGACAGAGATCGTATAGGAGGTACGGAGAGGAGGAAGAAGGGGAGACAGAGATCGTATAGGAGGAAGAGGAGGAGGAAGAAGGGAGAGACAGAAGATCGTATAGGATGGGAAGAAGGAAGAAGGGGGGACAGAGATCGTATAGGAGGAAGAGAAGGAGGAAGAAGGGGGAGACAGAGATCGTATAGGAGGAAGAAGGGGGAGACAGATCGTATAGGAGGAAGAAGGGGGAGACAGATCGTATAGGAGGATGGGAAGAAGGAAGAAGGGGGAGACAGATCGTATAGGAGGAAGAAGGGGGAGACAGAGATCGTAAAGGGGGGAGACAGAGATCGTATAGGAGGAAGAAGGGGGAGACAGAGATCGTATAGGAGGAAGAAGGGGGAGACAGAGATCGTATAGGAGGATAGGATTGAAAGAGGAAGAAGGAAGGAATTACGTATTTGCGAACAAGTGGACTGTGGTAGGCCTTGGAGGAGAGGAGGAGGGAAAGAAGGAAGGAAGGAGTGGAGGGAGGTACAGAAAGAAGGAAGGAAGGAAGGGTGAACAGCAGTAACGTAGTAGGGAAGTATAAATGACGGTATCTTGGAGGTTTGCTAGCTGCCACAACCCACACTACCACAACCTCCACAACCACACCACAATACTACCCCACCTCTACCACTTACAACCACTACCGAGTACCGACCCCCCCCTCCACAACCACCACTAACCCGTCCCTCCCACCCCAACCACATCACAATACTGTCCCAACACCGCCCCCACCCCTATCACAACCACCACTAACCCGTCCCTCCACCACAACCACACCACCACCCACCACACTACCACTATCACCACTTCCATAAACCACCACCACCACCAATGCAACCCATGAATATTCTCTCTATTTTATGTTGCCTTGTTTGTTCCTGTGTGTGAGGATGGGAATGCAGTGCTTCGAGGGAGGGTCTTGGGTATATGGGAAACCTGACAGGGGATTGTGATGGGGCCTGACAGGTAATTGTGATGGGGTAGAAAGGAGTCGGTAATGGGTGGTGATAGTGGAAGAGGTTGTTAGTGGTAGTGGTAATTGTAGAAGGAGGAGTATCTAGAGTTGATTGATGAGAGGGAGAAGGGAGTGGGTGGTGGGTAACTTATCATTAATTAACACTACTAACAATGATGATAATGATAATAGTCAATTTCCTTCCCCACACACACCCTCATTCCTAATATCGTCTATTGGTCATAATAATAATAATAATAATAATTTTGATTTGTTTTAATTTGATCAATGCCATAACACGAGCCATCCATTTCTTCACGCCCAGATCTTTCCTTGGCTATATAAAATCGTCTGTTCTTAGCCATATAATTACGAAAACTAAATTAATATACCAAATAAGTTAGTGGACAAGGCTACTAAACAGGTCATAGCTATATAATTAATGCTTATATTAATTAAAATCGCCTAATGGTACCCCAATTACAATGGAAATTACGTTCTGGGCCTCAAGGGGTTAAACAAGGAAATCGTATCAGCCGCATTCCCGTTATCACAACCAGGATTTCCCAGTATCTCGATCAGTTTAATTTACCAGCCTCTTCAATTCTCTCTCTCTCTCTCTCTCTCTCTCTCTCTCTCTCTCTCTCTCTCTCTGTCTCTCTCTGTGTATCTGTGTGTGTCTCTGTGTCTGTGTGTGTGTCCGTCTCTTTCTCTTTCTCTCTCTCTCTCTCTCTCTCTCTCTCTCTCTCTCTCTCTCTCTCTCTCTCTCTCTCTCTCTCTCTCTCTCTCTCTCTCGTCTCTCTCTCTGTCTCTCTGTGTACTGTGTGTGTCTCTGTCTGGTGTCTCTCTTCTCTTCTCTCTCCTCTCTTCTCTCTCTCTCTCTCTCTCTCTCTCTCTCTCTCTCTCTCTCTCTCTCCTCTCTCTCTCTCTCTCTCTCTCTCTCTCTGTGTCTACCTCACTTTAACACTTTATAATGTTTGCCATGTTACAATATTTTATAATGATTATAACAGGATATGGGGTTGCAAACATTCTCTCTCTCTCTCTCTCTCTGTCTCTGTCTCTGTCTCTGTCTCTGTCTCTGTCTCTGTGTCTGTCTGTCTGTCTGTCTGTCTGTCTCTACTCTCTTTTCTCTCTCTGTTGTGTCTCTCTCTCTCTTCTGTCTCTCTCTCTCTTCTCTCTCTCTCTCTCTCTCTCTCTCTCTCTCTCTCTCTCTCTCTCTCTCTCTCTCTCTCTCTCTCTCTCTCTCTCTCTCTCTCTCTCTCCCTCTCTCCCTCAGTGGCGTGGGTAGCGATAATTGGAAAGAAAGTATTGAGGAAAAAAGAAGTTAATGTATAAAAAGTTGTTAGGTGAAGTTTGGGTTCGGTTACGATTATTCTTTGTTTCCTGGTTATTTTCCTTCGTATATTTATTTATTTATTTATTTATTTATTTATTTATTTACAGTTTGACATACGAAAAACAAACAAACAAGGGATAGCAACATGAAAGTAAAGAGAATATTCATGGGTTGCATTGGTGGTGGTGGTGGTGGTGGTGGTTTTTGAAAGTGGTGATAGTGGTAGTGTGGGTTGTGGTGGGGAGGGTGGTGGTTGTTGTGGTGGGGAGGGAGGGAGCTAGTAGTGGCATTGTGGTGTGGTGGGGAGGGTGGTGTGGTGGTTGTGGTGGGGAGGGAGGGAGCTAGTAGTGGCATTGTGGTGTGGTGGGGAGGGTGGTGGTGGTGGTTGTGGAGGGGAGGGAGGGAGCTAGTAGTGGCATTGTGGTGTGGTGGGGAGGTGGTGGTGGTTGTGGTGGGGTGGGGGGTGGTAGTGGTACAGTATTGTGGTTGTGTGGTGGGAGGGACGGGTTAGTGGTGGTTGTGGAGGGGTGGGGGTGGTAGTGGTATTGTGGGCAGTATTGTGGTAGTGGGGGTTGTGGTGGAGGGACGGGTTAGTGGTGGTTGTGGAGGGGTGGGGGGCGGTGGTGGTACAGTATTGTGGTGTGGTTTTAAAGGTCAATGAACTGTTAAGTGTGGTGGGGAAGGTTATGGTAGGGGTGAAGGTCGCTGGCTGGTTGTGGTGGGGGTGAGTGATGGGGAGGTGGGGGTGGGGATGGGGGAGGGGGGTTGTGGTGGTGTGGGTGAGGGATGGGGTGGTGTGGGTGAGGGATGGGGTGGTGGGGGTGGGGGTGGGGGTGGTTGATAATAATGATAATAGCAATAATTTGATTTCTCCAGGAGCTTAAATATACAAAATACCATCAAATAAATGGAACTTAGGTATATATTGATACTAATACGAATACAAATTGCTTATAGATAAAGAAATATGAAAATGTTAGCAAGCAATATATAGTACAAACGTAATAAAAACAGACTTTGCTATTGAGAGACATATGCTTGAAGGATGAAATAAAACAAAACTCTTCTTCCTCCTCCTTCCTCCTCTTCCTCCTCCTTCCTCCCAACAGTGGACATCGATCCCCGCCTCCTCCTCCTCCTCTCTTCCTCCTGCTCTCTTCTTCCTCCTGCCCCTCCTCTCTTCCTCCTCCTCCTCTCTTCTTCTCCTCCTCTCCTCCTCCTCCTCTAGCCCTTCAGGGTGGCAAGGTTGGCAGAGACGTGAGCTCGCAATGTGCAGCGTCCCTGTGCATTCGATCAGCGGTTCGAGTCCGCCTAGTTCGTGCTGACGTGGCGGCGCTTTGTATAGTCAATAACCTTGTAGTTGGTACTTGCAAAGTGTCTAGATAGGATGAAAATCTTATCTTATCTCCTCCTCCTCTACTCTTCTACTACTACTCCTCCTCCTCCTCTACTCTTCTACTACTACTCCTCCTCCTCCTCCCTCCTCCTCCTCCTCCTCCTCCTCCTCCTCCTCCTCCTCCTCCTCCTCCTCTCCCTGCCCCTCCTCTCTTCTTTCCCCTCTCCTCTTCTTCCTCCCCTCCCCTCCTCCTCCTCCTCCCCCCCTCCTCCTCCTCCTCTTCCTCCTCCCCCTCCTCTCTTCTTCCCTCTCTCCTCCTCCTCCTCCTCCTCTCCGCCACACACCTGCCATGCTTCCTTAGATATAATTAATGTTTCCCGCGTGTTTTCTTGATCTCTTTGTTCTCGTACCGTACGCGTCACGTGACCACCTCCTCCTCCTCCTCCTCCACGTAACATTAGTATTTATCCTTTATTTATGTTGCTCTTTTCATGCTTCCTGTTTTTCTTTTGGGTTTCTTTGGGGTTTCTTTTG
>JACEEZ010013297.1:282500-300000 GCA_016584305.1 Chionoecetes opilio
ATAGGGTGCCCAAAGTAGTAAGTAGTAAGTAGTAGTAGTAGCAGCAAAGACCCTCTATAACAAGATACCTCACTCAAGGGTGCCCTGTTGTGCGCATGCGATCGACGCGCCGCCGTGCGGGAGGAGTTAACCAGTCTGCTGACCCATTCACCTGCTGTAGAACTGACCTGAATTAAAAGTGTCTCATACCTGTTTACATTGACCCAGACATGAAACCAACATAGATAAAGAATACAATAATGCAAGGACACCTTCATAAATACACACACAAATCGACAACAATGGCTTAAAAACATACACATATTATACAGTTTTGTTTAATATTGAGTTATTTTAATATTTAGTTTGTTAATATTGATTTTTGAAAGAGGTTGTTGTTGTTGTTTTGTTGTTGTTGTTGTTGTTTTGTTGTTGTTGTTTTGTTGTTGTTTTGTTGCTGTGTTGTTGTTGTTGCTGTGTTGTTGTTGTTGTGTTGTTGTTGTTGTTGTTTTGTTGTTGTTGTTGTTGTCTATCCGTTGTCTATTCACCTTCCTCTCGTTTTTTAATCTCCGTCCTATTCCTTTTCCTGTTTTCTTTCTTTCACTCTTTTCCTTGGTCTGTTACAGGAATTTCTTATATTTGTTCCTCTCTCTCTTTTTCCTATCTTCTTTATTTTATTTCATCCCTCACCTCCCTTCTTTCTTACCTTGCCATCTTCCTCCCTTCCTTTCCTCCTTCCTCCCTTTCTTCTTTCTCTTCTTCACCTTCCTCCCTTCCTTTCATTCTTCCTTCTTCCTTCCCTTCATTCTCCCTTCCTTTTCTTCCTTCTTTTCCTTCTCTCCTCCCTTCCTTTCCTCCTTCCTTCCTTTTCTTCATCCCTTTCCATCCTTCCTTCCTTTCTTCCCTTCCTTCCTTCCTTCCTTCCTCCCTTCCTTCCTTCCTTCCTTCCTTCCTTCCTTCGAGTACTTTGTCCCCAATTCGTGTCCGGTTTAACTTATTCCTGATTATTCATTCCTCCTTCCCTTCCTTTTTTCTCTCTCCCGTTTGGCCTAAGAAGGAGGTTGGTTGCCTGAGGAGAATTATGGAGGAGGAGGAGGAGGAGGAGGAGAGGGCGATAACCTGTGAGAGGAGGAGGAGGAGGAGGAAGGGAAGGGAAGATGGAAGAGAGAGAGAGAGGAGGAGGAGGAGGAAGGGGAGGGAAGAGAGAGGGAGGAGGAAGGGGAGGGAAGAGAGAGAGAGGGAGGAGGAAGGGAAGGGAAGAGAGAGGGAGGAGGAAGGGAAGGGAAGATGGAAGAGAGAGAGGAGGAGGTGGAAGGGGAGGGAAGAGAGAGGAGGAGGAAGGGACGAAAGATGAAAGAGAGAGGGAGGAGGAAAGGGAGGCAAGATGGAAGAGAGAGAGAGAGAGAGAGAAGAGAGAGAGAGAGAGAGATGGGGAGAGGAGGACATGAAGACAGGAAAGACCATAACATGTCTCCTCCTCCTCCTCCTCCTCCTCCTCCTCCTCCTCCTCCTCTTCTTCTTACCTGTTGTCTGTGGCCAGTCTGTTTACCTTTTCGTATCCGGATGTCTGTACACACTCTCTCTCTCTCTCTCTCTCTTTCTCTCTCTCTCTCTCTCTCTCTCTCTCTCTCTCTCTCTCTCTCTCTCTCTCTCTCTCTCTCTCTCTCTCCCCGTTTTACATTATTTTTCATGCTAATTATTATTCTCTTTCCTTTCACTTCCTTTGTTTTGTTTCCTCTCCATTGTTTGTCACGACTTGCTATGCCTGTTTGTTTGTTTGTATGTTTGTTGATGATGAAATAGTGGTGATGGTGGTGTTGTGTGGTGATTGTAATGGTGGTAGGATGTGGTGGTGGTCTCGCTCTCTCTCTCTCTCTCTCTCTCTCTCTCTCTCTCTCTCTCTCTCTCTCTCTCTCTGTTGTTTTGAATGCGCATTATCCCTCTTACGTAACATTTTCTTCGCATCATCGTAAGCAGGAAGCTGAGAGAGAGAGAGAGAGAGAGATAGGGAGAGAGAGAATGTGTTTATAATCATTCACATTCTTGCTTGGTTTATTTTTTCCCTCTCATACATCCCCTTCCCCTTCAACATACCCTTCCCCCCTTCCCCTTCAACATCCCCTTCCCTCCTCTCTCCTTACCCCCTTCCCCTTCAACATACCCTTCCCTCCTCTCTCCTTACCCCTTCCCCTTCAACATCCCCTTCCCCCCTCTCTTCTTACCCCCTTCCCCTTCAACATACCCTTCCCCCCTCTCTCCTTACCCCTTCCCCTTCAACATACCCTTCCCCCTCTCTCCTTACCCCCTTCCCCTTCAACATCCCCTTCCCCTTCAACATACCCTTTCCCCCTCTCCTTACCCCCTTCCCCTTCAACATACCCTTCCCCCCTCTCTTCTTACCCCTTTCCCCTTCAACATCCCTCTTCTCCTCCCCTCCACCTTCAACATCCCCCTCCCCTCTCCCCTTCCCCTCTTCCACCTTCAACATTCCTCTCCTTCCCCTCTTCCCCTTCCCCCTCTCTTCTAATACCTCCTTCAACATCCCCCTCCCTCTCCCCTCTTTCCTTCCCCTCTCCACCTCCTTCAGCATCCCCTTCCCCTTCCCTTCCCTCCCCTCTTCACCTGCCAAGAAATGGGAGGCACCGGGCGTTACCATGGAGATAAGAATGCTGTGGGGAGGGGGAAGAGGGAAGGGAAGGGAGGTGGGGAGGGAAGGGAAGGGAGGTGGGGAGGGGAAAGAGGGAAGGGAGGTGGGAAGGGAAGGGAGGTGGATAGGGGAAGTGTAGAGGTCAGGGAGATTCATGACCAGTTTCAGAGGGTGTGTGTGCGTGTGTGTACATGTATGTATGTATGTGCGTCTTAGTGTGTGTGTACATGTATGTATGTATGTGCGTCTTAGTGTGTGTGTTTTTTGTGGGCGTGTTTATGCACTTTTTTTTTTTGTGTGTGTGTATGTAAGGTTTTGTTTATTTTTATCTGTTTGTGTGTGTGTGTGTGTGTGTGTGTATGCGTGTGTGTGTGTGTCTGTCTCCATATATGTGTGTTCTTTTCATTGTATATATTTACCTTCCTCTCTCTCTCTCAATTCATTTTGACTTTATGATAGTTATAAACACATTGATTTTTATTTTATATTATTACATCTCTTTCACCCACATCCTCTCTCTCTCTCTCTCTCTCTCTCTCTCCTCTCTCTCTCTCTCTCTCTCTCTCTCTCTCTCTCTCTCTCTCTCTCTCCCACTAAACCACATTCAATTTTCAACAACAAGCAATCTATTTTCCCCTTTCATTATTTACACCTGTTTCCCCTCTACACCTGCCCCCTCCCCTCTCTTAAACACACCTGTACCCTTCTCTTCTCTTCTACGCCCCATCTTTCACCCCATCACCTTTGCCCCCCTCCCCTTCACCTTCCCTCCCCTTCCTTCACTTCCATCACCTTTCCCTCCCCTTCACTCCCATCACCTTCCCCACCTCCCCTTCACTCCATCACCTACCCCTCCCTTCACTCCCTTCCACCTCCCCTTCACTCCCATCACCTTCCCCACCTCCCCTTCACTCCCATCACCTAACCCCTCCCTTCACTCCCACCACCTTCCCCATCTCCCCTTCACTCCCATCACCTACCCCTCCCTTCACTCCCTTCCCCCTCCCCTTCACTCTCATCACCTTCCCCACCTCCCCTTCACTCCCATCACCTTCCCCACCTCCCCTTCACTCCATCACCTACCCCTCCCTTCACTCCCTTCTCCCTCCCTTCACTCCCCTTCACTCCCATCACCTACCCCTCCCCTTCACTCCCTCACCTTCTCCCCCTCCCCTTCTCCCCCTCCCCTTCACTCCATCACCTACCCCTCCCTTCACTCTCTTCCACCTCCCCTTCACTCCCATCACCTTCCCCACCTCCCCTTCACTCCCATCACCTAACCCTCCCCTTCACTCCCTCACCTTCTCCCCCTCCCCTTCACTCCCTCCCCCCCCTCCCTTCACTCCCATCCCCTTCACTCCCTCCCTTCACTCCCTCCCCTTCCCCCCCTCCCCTTCACTCCCTTCACTGCACATTCACCCTCCGTCCTTGCCCCCTCGACCTCCCTTCTACTATTAGGGTCAGGGACTCGAAGTGGTTTTTTTCTTTTTCTTTAAACAGTTATTAGTTACACATAGTTACAGATGGCTTAGAAGATAGTTGAGTGAAGGCAATATAGGGTTCTTGTATACCTGTAGTTAATCTGTACCTGTATACTGGTACCTGTGTTTATTTTTTCTTTAAACAGTTATTACAGTTACACATAGTTACAGATGGCTTAGAAGATAGTTGAAGTAAGGCAATATAGGGTTCTTGTATACCTGTAGTTAATCTGTACCTGTATAATGGTACCTGTGTTTATTTTTTATTTTTTATTTAAACAGTTATTACAGTTACACATAGTTACAGATGGCTTAGAAAACAGTTGAAGTAAGGCAATATAGGGTTCATATGCACCTGTCCTGTAGTTCATATGTACCTGTATAATGGTACCTGTGTTTATTTTTTATTTTTTCTTTAAACAGTTATTACAGTTACACATAGTTACAGATGGCTTAGAAAATAGTTGAAGTAAGGCAATATAGGGTTCATATGCACCTGTAGTTCATATGTACCTATGTAATGGTACCTGTGTTTCTTTTTTCTTTTTTCTTTAAACAGTTATTACAGTTACACATAGTTACAGATGGCTTAGAAAACAGTTGAATTAAGGCAATATAGGGTTCATATGCACCTGTCCTGTAGTTCATCTGTACCTGTATAATGGTAGTATGTGTGTGTGTGTGTGTGTGTGTGTGTACCTCTGACCTTTTCGATGGGATGGGTAGCGTTTCGTGGAGGTGATGATTGCACGTACGCCCCTTCCCTTCCCTTCCCTTCCCCTTCATCTCTTGTTATAGTGATGGGAAGGGGAGATGGGGGGGGGGAGAGGGGGGATAAGTGGGTACGGAAAAGGAGGTAAGGGAAATATAAAGTGAAGCAATATTTTTTTCTTTCTTATATATAAACAGTTAGTAATCACACAGATGGCTTAAGAGGTAGGTCAGTTAAGGCAGTACGTGTTAATCTCTCTCTCTCTCTCTCTCTCATCTCTCTCTCATCTCGTCTCTCTCTCCTCTCTCTCTCTCTCTCTCTCTCAGTCTTCTCTCTCTCTCTCTTTCATCTCGTCTCTCTCCTCTCTCTCTCTCTCTCTCTCTCTCTCTCTCTCTCTCTCTCTCTCTCGTAATAATAGTTAAAGACAAGGAAGAGAAAAAGAAGGAAAGAAAGTGGACAATAGAAGAGAGAATTCATGACAGGACACCTTTTCATTTCCTCCTCCTCCTCTTCCTCTTCTTCTTCTTCCTCCTCCTCTTCTTCCTCTTCTTCCTCCTCCTCCTCCATACCCTTTCCATACTTTCCCTTCCACTCTCTATCTCTCTTCCTTTTCTCTTTCCCCTTTCTCTCTATCTTATGGTGTTGATGTGTGTGTGCAGGATTAACTATAAGGCCTTGTGTGTGTGTGTGTGTGTGTGTGGTTAACTATAAGGCCTTGTGTGTGTGTGTGTGCATTCTGATGGTGCTAAAATAATACTAGTCGTGGTGGTGAATATAATATGATGAATGGTGATGACAAGTGGTGGTGTGGTGGTGACTGATGGTGTTGTGGTGATGTGTGTGTGTGAGTGTGTGTGCATTTTGATGGTGCTAAAATGATACTAGTCGTGGTGGTGAATATTGTATGATGAATGATGACGACAAGTGGTGGTGGTGGTGGTGACTGCTGGTGTTGTGGTGATGTGTGTGTGTGAGTGTGTGCGCATTCTGATGGTGCTAAAATAATACTAGTCGTGGTGGTGAATATTGTATGATGAATGGTGATGACAAGTGGTGGTGGTGTGGTGACTGATGGTGTTGTGGTGATGAGTATGTATGGTGTATAATGATCATCTCTATAGTAGTGAGTGGTGATGTAATGACAGATGGTAAAATGATGATGACAACTTAAGTGGTGATGAGTTAATTGAAGCTGGTGTTGTAATGGTGGTGAGAACTTATTGAAAGAGAATGAAAGGGTGGTGATGAATGAATAGGAGCAGGTGTTGTGATGGTGGTGATGAGTGGTGGTGATGAATGAATAGAAGAATGAATAGAAGCAGGTGTTGTGACGGTGGTGGTGATGAATGAATAGAAGCAGGTGCTGTGATGGTGGTGGGGATGAATGAATAGAAGCAGGTGATGAGTGGTGGGGATGAATGAATAGAAGCAGGTGTTGTGATGAGTGGTGATGATGAATTAACTCACCACGAAAGATAATACTGTACTTAGTGCTTCATTTGCTTATTTTTCAGTTGTATTTGTTTGTTTGTTCACCTCGAGTGGCATGAGAGAGAGAGAGAGAGAGAGAGAGAGACGTGAGGAGTAACTTAATTCTTACTACGCACTTTTCCTGCGTCAATGATTGTAGGGACACACACACACACACACACACACACACACACACACACACACACACACACACACACACACACACACACACACACCACACACACACACACACACACACACACCACACACACACACACACCACCACACACCACTTTCTTTCTTTCTTTCTTTCTTTCTTTCTTTCTCTGAAGGTAACTGTTCGCTCTCCTTTTTTCAATATATTTTTTCCCTTGATTCTCACAAGTGGTTTCTTAGTTTTTCTTTGCCTTCCTTCCTTCCTTCCTTCCTCTCTTCCTTCCTTCCTCCTCTTTCTCTATACCTCCTTCCTTCCTTCTTCTCTTTACCTCCTTCCTCCTCCTCTTCCTTACCTTCTTCCTTCCTTCCTCTCTTCCTGCCATCCTCTATCCCCTTCTCCTCTTTACCTTCCATCCTTCCTCCTTCTTTACACTCCTTCCTCCTCCTCCTCTCATCTTCCTTCTTCCTCCTCCTCTTCCTCCTCCTCCTCCTGGTGTGTCTCATCTGGCCTTGAGGCGTGTTCAGTCTCGTAGGCCACGGTTGAAGCCACCAATCCCAGCCTCATTGTCTTACTTCTTACTTCCTACTCTTGTTATTTTATATCTTTTCTTCTACACCTATCCATCTCTCTCTCTCTCTCTCTCTCTCTCTCTCTCTCTCTCTCTCTCTCTCTCTCTCTCTATTTCCCAAAATCTCTCCTCTTTTATACTCTTTCTCTCTTCTATCCTCTCTCTCTCTCTCTCTCTCATTCTCTCCGTCTCTCTCTCTCTCTCTCTCTATCTCTCTCTCTCTCTCTCTCTCTCTCTCTTCTCGTTCTCATCCTCATCTCTCTCTCCTCTCTCTCTCTCTCTCTCTCTCTCTCTCTCTCTTCTCTCCTCTCTCTCTCTCTCTCTCTCTTCTCTCTCTCCTCTCTCTCTCTCTCTCTCTCTCCTCTCTCTCTCCTAGTCAGGATTGGGTAAGATATAAAAGGTTGTGTGTTGCCTACGTAGTACCTTTCCTTCCCTCTCTCCCTCCTCCCCTTCCTCCCTTCCTTCCCTCCCTCACTCCCTCTCTTTATCGTTGTTGCGTCCTCACTCGCCATCCTTCTCTGTTTCCTTCTCCGCCCTCCTCCTCCTTCACTTCTTTCGGTGTACATTCTCCTCCTCTCTTCCTCCTCTTCGTGTACATTCTCCTCCTCTCTCTCTCTCTCGTTGTTGTGAATTTTATAGTCTCACTTTCTTGCGCCTCAGCTGTGTATGTGTGTGTGTGTGTGTGTTTGTTGCGTCATTCCTACATCAGCCTTCAACGGAAACAAAAGGTCACAAACTATATTAAAAAAATAAGTAACCAGTTTATATATTTGTATATTTTTTGTAATAATCCAACATAATATTCTTCCTATTATATATCTATATCTATATCTACTACTATCCATCCTATCTATATCTCCTTCTCCTCTTTCCTCTCTCTCCTTCTATCTATCATCTCCCTCTCCCTCTCATCTCTCTTATCTACTCTCATCTATCTATATCTATCTATCTGTATATTTTTTTATATCCTTTCGTATTATCAAACTTTCTCTCCATTCTTTTATTTTGATCAGAGTTTTTAGCATTATTATTTTTTTTTTTTTGCCATTCTACATTATTTTTCTTGTCATTCTTTACTGCATATATATATATCAGTGTGTCCTGATCATGTACTGTACATGTTGCGAGATTCATAAATCAGCTGGGGATGAGAGTGAAGGGGTGGAAAATGTTGAACCTCTTCGTGGCATCAGTGAGGAGAGAGAGAGAGATGATGGGGAGAGGGTTGGGGAAGGTGAGGGAGTGAAGGGGATTGCGTCATCGGCCCAGTAGTGAAGGGAAGGGGGGAGGCAAGGGGAGGAAGAGGGGTTGGGGAAGGTAGAGGGGGGGGGTATAGAGGGGATCTGTACTCATTATTATTGGAGGTATATTTAGAAGTGGCATTGTTATCATATAGTCATCATGATTATCTTTTTTTAATTACATTTTATACTTCCATTACCGAAACTTTACTCATTTTATCTTCCATCGTTATTTTCTTCATCCTCTTATACGTTATTCTTTTCTTTCTTATTCTCCTCTTCTTCCTCCTTTTTGTAAATCTCAGAAATTTTCCTCATCTACTCATTTTCTCTTTCATCGTTATTTTCTTCATCCTCTTTTCCTTTGTTTTTTTCCTTCTATTCTTCTTTTCCTCCTTAAATTCATCTTCTTTTGATCCTCTTCCTTAATTTTCTTCATGTTCTTCATCAGTATCCTTTCTTCCTTTTTTCCTTCTTCCCACCTCTTCTTTTACACGAATCCGCTGCTCAAAACAAGACTGAACAAGACTGAACAAGAATATGGTGATGAGTCGTGTGTGTGTGTGTGGTGTGTGTGTGTGTGTGTGTGTGTGGTGTGTGTGTGTGTTGTGGGCTGTTGGGTCTGTTGGGATGAGTCAGTGTGAGTCGTTGGTTGCTATGACTCAACAGGGAGGAGTCACTATACTGGAAGGGAGAGGGAGGGGGAAGGGGAGGAAGGTAGGGGAAGGATAGAAAGGAGGAGGGGGGAGGGAAGGATAGAAAGAGGAGGGGGGGGGGAAGGATAGGAGGGAGGGGGGGAGAGGAAGGAGGGGAAGGATAGGAAGGGAGGGAGAGGGGGAGGGGTAGAGGTAGATAGAAGGGAGGGGGAGGATAGGAGTGAGGGATGGAGGTGGGAAGAGAGGAAAATATTCATTAGTTCAGGGAAGGGTAGGTCTCTCTCTCTCTCTCTCTCTCTCTCTCTCTCTCTCTCTCTCTCTCTCTCTCTCTCTCTCTCTCTCTCTCTCTCTCTCTCTCTCTCTCTCTCTCTCTCTCCATGATTTTAATTTTATTTTCCTCTCCATCTGTTATCTTTCCTACTGTTTCCATTTGTCCCACTTTAGTTTCCTTGTATTCTTTTCGAGAGAGAGAGAGAGAGAGAGAGAGAGAGAGAGAGAGAGAGAGAGAGAGAGAGAGAGAGAGAGAGAAGAGAACAACAACAACCAGATAACTAATTTTAATATCACACATCCTTCAGTTTTTACTATCAACTATATTTTCAGCAACTATCATAAACCAAATTTTTGTCATATTTTCCTGTATTTCCACACTCACTATTTATCTTGAGGCAATAACGATTAATAACTATGACTGAACATTTACTGTCTTAACTGAGCTACTTTTTAAACCATGTGTGTGTTTAATAATAGTTCGAGTACAAAAAATAAGTTATTGACTGATTAAAGAATACAAAGAACTGAAGAATAAATACAAAAGTTAGGAAAAGTTTGAAGGCATAATAGAAGGAAGGAAAGGAAGGAAGGAAGGAAGGAAGGGAAAAAAGGATGGTAAGGGAAGGGAAGAAGGAAAGGAAGGCGAAGGGAAGAAGGAAAGGAAAGGAAGAAAGAGGAAGAAGGAAAGGAAGGCGAAGGGGAGAAGGAAGGAAGAAGGAAGAGCATGGAAGTAGGAAAGGAAGGGAAAGGGCAGAGAAGAAAGGAAGGCGAAGGTGAGAAGGAAAGGAAAGGAAGGAAGAGGAAGAAGGCGAAGGGAAGAAGGAAAGGAAGGCGAAGGGGAGAAGGGAAGGGGAAGTAGGAAGGGAAGGGAAGAAGGAAAGGGAAGGAAGGCGAAGGGAAGAAGGAAAGGAAGGCGAAGGGAAGAAGGAAAGGGAAGAAGGAAAGGAAAGGAATGGGAAGGGAAGAAGGAAAGGAAGGGAAGTAGGAAGGGAAGGGAAAAAGGGAAGGAAGGAAGGAAGGAAGGAAGAGGAAGGGAAAGTATAGAGGAGGAAAAGAATAGAGGGAAAAAAAGGATAGAAAGATTTAATGGAGGGAGGAAGAGGGATTACTATATTACGCTTATTAGGGATTACAATTTTCTCTTCTTATACCTTCTCTCTCCAATTATATTCCCTCATCCCCTTCTCTCTCTCTCTCTCTCTCTCTCTCTCTCTCTCTCTCTCTCTCTCTCTCTCTCTCTCTCTCTCTCTCTCTCTCTCTCTCTCCCACCTTTAATAATAATAATAATTTCATTTTCACACAAAGGCACACAGTAAGAACAAATAATGAACGAACGAAATGTATTATTATTATTATTATTATTGTTGTCATGTTGTTGCTTATCTAACCAGTTTCCAAGCTTAATCTTATCTATTTATATTATTATCACACACACAACAACAACACACACACACAACACGCACACACACAGCAGCACACACACACACACACACACACTGCTAAGGATGAAGATTGCGTGTGTTGAGAGAGAGAGAGAGAGAGAGAGATCCACCACCTACACACGGCCGCTCCCAAAACTGCTTCTCTCTCTCTCTCTCTCTCTTTCTGTCATCAATTCTCCCTCAGTTTACCCAGAAATAAGTACCCATCTCTCTCTCTCTCTCTCTCTCTCTCTCTCTCTCTCTCTCTCTCTCTCTCTCTCTCTCTCTCCTCTCTCTCTCTCTCTCTCTCTCCTCTCTCCTCTCTCTTTCTTTCTTTCTTCTCGCTCATCAATAATTTTTATCTACCCTACATTTACCCAGAAATAATACCCATCTCTCTCTCCTCTCTCTCCTCTCTCTCTCCTCTCTCTCTCTCTCTCTCTCTCTCTCTCTCTCTCTTCTCTCCTCTCTCTCTCTCTCATCAATAATCTACCCTACATTTACCCAGAAATAAGTACCCACTCTCTCTCTCTCTCTCTCTCTCTCTCTTCTCTCTCTCTCTCTCATCTCTCTCTCTCTCTCTCTCTCTCTCTCTCTCTCTCTCTCTCTCTCTCTCTCTCTCTTCTCTCTCCTCTCTCTCTCTCTCTCTCTCTCTCTCTCATCAATAATCTACCCTACATTTACCCGAAATAAGTACCTCCTCTCTCTCCTCTCTCTCTCTCTCTCTCTCTCCTTCTTCTCTCTCTCTTCTCTCTCTTCTCTCTCTCTCTCTCTCTCTCTCTCTCCTCTCTCTCTCTCTCTCTCTCCAGTACAAGGAAACTAGACTAACTCTTTGTGAACCATTGCTATGGGTTCCTTGCACTCTCTTTCTTCTCGTTAACGCTCAGTAACACCTCCTCCTCCTCCTCCTCCTCCTCCTCCTGCCTTCCTTACTTCCTCCCTCCTCGGCGGTAAGAGTGTTCTTGCGTCACTGTTTCAGCACTGAGAGATGTAGGTCAGTGTTACCAACCAAGCTGCTATACCTTCTACTACTGCTACTACTGCACTACCTTCTACTACAGCTATTACTACTACTACTACTACTACTTACCTACTACTATTTCTTACCTACTACTATTACTTACTATGTACTGCTATTACTGTACGGTGACTTACTTCTGCTACTACTTCTGCTACTACTACTACTACTATACGTTGACTTACTTTTGCTACTACTCTACTACTGCTACTATTTATACTACTACTACTACTACTACTTTTACTTCTACTACTACTACTACTTCTACTACTACTACTAAAATAATAATATACACTACCTTCTTCTACTACTACATCTACTACTACTACTTCTTCTAATACTACACTACTTCAACAACTACTACTATTACTATTACTGCCATCTCCCATTAATGTCTCACTACCACTTCTACTACCCCTACCACCACCACTACTACCCCTACCACCACCACTACCACCTCTACTACCTCTACCACCACCACTACTACCTCTACCACCACCACTACTACCCCTACCGCCACCACCACCACTACTACCACCCCTACCACCACCACCACCACTACCACCACCACTACCTCTACCACCACCACCACCACTACCCCTACCACCACCACCACTACTATCACCTCCACCACCACTACTACCCCTACCACCACCTCTACTACCACCACCACTACTACCACTACCACCACCACTACTACCACCTCCACCACCACCACCACCACCACTACTACCACCACCTCCACCACCACTACTACCACCACCTCCACCACCACTTCTACTACCCCTACCACCACCACTTCTACTACCTCTACCACCACCACTACTACCACTACCTCTACCACCACCACTACCCCTACCACCACAACAGCCCTGCATTTGTTGGGTCAAATCAGGTATTAGACTTGTGTTTTATGCAATACTTGTTGGCGTGTAGGATGAGTCACTGACCTCAATATGTGTGTGTGTGTACTGTGTGTGTGTGTGTGTGTGTGTGTGTGTGTGTGTGTTGCTCTTTAATAGTTTTTCAAGCTTCCGTTATTTTTCTTTTCATTCTCCGGTGTTCTTAGAAATGTGATGCCAAAAGAAGCTTAATTAGGAAGTGCGGGGAAAGAGAAGGAGTTGTAGGAGGAGGAGGGGGGGAAGGGGAGGAGGAGGAAGAGGAAGGGGAAGAGGAAGAGGAAGAGGAGAAGAAGTAGTTATAGGAAGAGGAGGAGAGGAGGAGGAAGAGGAAGGGGAAGAGGGGAAGAAGTAGTCATAGGAAGAGGAGGAGGAGAGATTTAAAAGGAGGAGGAGGAGGAGGAGGAGGAGGAAGAGGAAGAGGAAGAGGAGAAGAAGTAGTCATAGGAAGAGGAGGAGGAGGAAGAGGAAGAAGAACAAGTAATAGTCAAAGGAAGAGGAGGAGGAGAGATTTAGAAGGAGGAGGAGGAGGAGAGAAGTAGTAGTCCAAGGAGGAGGAGGAGAGATTAAAATAGAAGTGTGAGGGAAGAAAGGGTTGTGTTCAAACTTCCCTATCATCACCACTATAGAAATCAATCTCCACCACTATCATCACCATCACCACCACCACTACTATCACCACCACCACCACCACTCCTTATCGTCTACAGGAGTGGGTGAGGGAGTAGCTAAAGATAAGAGGCTCACCATATTGGCTATACATATTGATAAGCCTTTCTCTTTGTCTTCTTAATCTCCTTTAGTGCTCCTCCTCCTCCTCCTCCTCCTCCTCCTCCTCCTCTTCCTTCATTTACTCTGTTTTATCTTCTATTTTTTTCTACCTTTTTCTCCTCTCTATACCTCCTTCCTTCCTTCCTTCCTTCCTTCCTTCCTTCCTTCCCCCTCTCCTCTTTACCTTCCTTCCTTCCTCCTCCTCCTTTTCTTCCTCCTCCTATTCTTCCTCCTCCTCCTCCTTTTCTTCCTCCTCCTCCTCCTCCTCCTCCTCCTCCTCCTCCTCCTCCTTACATGACTTGTAGTTGATAAGTTAGTAGTATGTAGTTCAACAGATACCTAGTTATGGACAAATAGGTCTTCTGGTGTCTGTTATTCCTATGTATTCCTATGTATTCCTCCTCCTCCTCCCCCCTCCCCCCCCCCCCCGTACATCCTCTAAACCCATTCTTCACTTTATTTATATCTATCAATTAAATATTTTTCCTTTTATGTATTTCACTTTTTTTGTAGTACGTATCCTTATTCCTCCTTTTCCTGCCGTACCTTGCCCTCCCGTATCTTCCCTTCCCGTACGTACCTTCTCCTCCCGTACGTACCTTCTCCTGCCGTACCTTTTCTACACCCAGGACCACCGTGGTAATTACTTTCAGGTACGTAATACAAAAAACCTACCGCACAGGTGAACGGAAGGGAAGGGGAGGAGGGGAGGGAGGATGACGGCAGGTAATCGAGGAGGAGGGGAGGATGGGAGGGGTCTCGTGGTGGAGGGGGGATGAGAGGGAGGGAATCTTGTAGTGGAGGGGGGGTAAGGGAGGGAATCTCAGTGGTGGGGGGGTAATGGAGGGAATCTCGTAGTGGAGGGGGGGGTAAGGGAGGGAATCTTGTAGTGGAGGGGGGTTAAGGGAGGGAATCTCAGTGGTGGGGGGGGTAATGGAGGGAATCTCGTAGTGGAGGGGGGGTAAGGGAGGGAATCTCATAGTGGAGGGGGGTGTGGGAGGAAGTCTCGTGGTGGTTGGGGGGGGTGTTTTGGTATGTCATGGCGTGGGGGGGGATGTGAAGGAGGGGGAAGGGGTTGAAGGGTGACTTGGTGTTAAAGTGTTGGGGTGAAGGGGAAGGGGAGGGGAAGGGTTAGTGGGGGAGGTTACCTGAGTGAATGACTAATCAAGAATCACCTGTGCGCTAAACCCCTCCCTCTTTTTTTATGCTATGGCTATTCACGTGTATATCTCCCCCTTCCCATCCCTTCTCTTTTCCCTCTCCCCTCCCTTCCCTTCCCTTCCCTTCCTATCCCATCCCTCTTCCTTCCCATCTCCCTTCTCTTTTCCCTCCCTCCCTCCCTTCCTTCTTTCCCTCTCCTGTCCTTCCCTGCCCATCCCTTCCTTTCCCTCTCCCTTCCCTTCCCTTCCCATCCCTTCTCTTTTCCTCTGTCCTTCCCTTCCCTTCCCTTCTCCCTTCCCTTTCCATCCCCTCCCATTCTCTTCCCATCCCTTTCCTTTCCTTTCCTTCCCTTCTCTCTGTCCTTTCTTAAGCCTTTCCTCCCTCTTCCTGTGTCCCTAATAACCCTTTCGTCCCTGTGCTTTCCTCCTCCTCCTCCTCCTCCTCCTCCTCCTCCTCCTCCTCCTCCTCCTCCTCCCCCCCACCTCCTCCTCCTCCTCCTCCCTTCCTCCTCCTCCTCCATTCATGACTGACCAACTTTGTATACCTCTTCTTCTCCTCCTTCCTCCCTCCTTCATTCCTTCATTCATTCCTTCATTCACTCTACTCCACACAATTACTTCATTTCATTCCCCATTCATTAATTTCTCATCGTTGTTTCTATCATTACAGTATCACTAACTTCTTATTAGTCTTATTACTTCCCTCTGTCTATTGTCTATCCTTGCCCTCCCTTCCTCCTCCCCAACAGTAGAACAAAAGGTCAAACAGGTTAACCCTATATAGAGGCCCAGAACGTCATTTTCATTGTAATATAACCACCATTAGACGATTTTAATGAACGTAAGCAATACTCTAATGATGTGACCTGTTTAATATCCTTGGCTATTAGCTGATTGGGTTTATTTAGTTACTTTCTCGTAGTTGTATGGTTAGTAAGAGACGATTTCATATAGCAAAGGAAAGATCTGGGCGTGAAGGGGTTAAGAAACGATACTATCACTATATTGTCACTTGGTTGTCGTCGATACTTCCCTAGCCTCCTTCCTTCCTTCCCTCCTCTTCTTCTCTTGACCTCTTTTCTTCCTTCTTCCTCCTCCTCTTTCTCTTCTTTACCTTCTTCCTTCCTTCATTCCTTCCTTCCTCCTCTTTCTCTTCTCTTTACCTCCTTCCTTCCTCCTCCTTATTCTCTTCTATACCTTCTTCCTTCCTTCCTCTCTTCCTTCCTTCCTTCTTTTCTCTACCTTTTTCCTTCCTTCCTCTCTTCCTTCCTTCCTTCCTTCTCTTCTCTACCTTTTTCCTTCCTTCCTCCTCCTCTTTACTTCCTTCCTTCCTTCCTTCCTCCTCCTCTTTACATCGATACTCAATACATTTATTTGGATACCTGAGTTTTTTTTCTCTGGGATTATTTTGCTTATTTTATTGATGTATTTATTTCTATTTTTTGTTCAGTTTTATTCTATTTTATTTAACACAGGTGACATAGGTACACTTCCCTACGTCACCTGTGTACTAAATTGACACCTGTGCGACTGTAATTTAAGGGTTACTTTACTTTGTTAGCATCGTCATCGTTGCTGACTAAAAGCCCCTCGTGTGTGTGGGTGGGTGGGTGGGTGTGGGTGTGGGTGAGTGGGTGGGTGGGTGTGGGGGTGGGTGGGTGGATGTGTGTGGGTCAAGAGCCTAAAAATATGTCACTTGAAAAAAAATGTCGCATGAAAAAAAGTAAAAAAAAAAAAATAAGAAATTTGTAGCTTTTTTTTTATTATTATTATTTCTTTATACACTCGTTTAAGACTTCCCGAAAAAAATAATTATTACATTTTCTAGTCAATTAGCATTACTTTATTTTACTTGTATTATTATTATTATTATTTAAGTTTGTTTTATTATTGTTTACTCACTATCATATTATTGTTTTTTTTTATTACTCACTCCTCCGTTAAGGTAAGATAATAATATGTGTGTATGCAAGGCTCAAGTAACCAGTATTGACACACACACACACACACATTCACACACACACACACACACATAGTATACACACACACACACACAAACATTCACACACACACACACACTTTAACCTATGCCAACCTCCTTCATGTACTCACCACAACCTGTTTCATCACCACCAAAAAATAATCACCACCAAAATAGCATCACCACCAAAAAATCACTACCACCAAAATAGCATCACCACCAAAATATCATCACCACCAAAATATCATCACCACCAAAATATCATCACCACCAAAATATCATCACCACCAGAATATTATCACCACAAAAATATCACCACAAAAAAATCACCAAAATATCATCACCATCAAAATAGCATCACCACCAAAATATCATCACCACAAAAAAATCACCAAAATATCATCACCACAAAAAAATCACCACCAACCAAAATATCACCACCACAATATCACCACCACCAAAATATCACCACCACCAAAATATCACCACCACCGAAAAATCATCACCACCAAAAAGAGAACGTGTCCATTACGAGTTTTAATTTACTGGAAAACACAAAAATACATAGTCCTTACATGAAAATTTGTATAGTAACATTTGAGGGAATATTTTCAGGGGAATCACGCTCTTATATTATTATGTGCGAACCTTTATTATTTCCTTTACTTCTTATTTTACGTATCTATATTACTTTGTTATATTATTATTATGTGCGCACCTTTAAAAAAATTGCATATCGATCCTTGAGGTAATATTTCAACAGAATCGCATATTTGTTTACCTTTTAAAATATTCTTTATACATAGCTAAACGACAATTTTTTTTTTAACAGAAATACCCTAATATGGGGACACCTTTTAAGATAAATCATATACTTCAACGTAACTATATCTAATTGAACATAATCGCTATAATATGTATACACCTTTGAATAATTATGTATACTTATGGATCAAAGTCACCATTATACCACATGCGTAGAAGAAGATGCATTTCACATTCCACATTTCCACATTTCACGAAGAAGAAAATGCTCATCAGAAATATAATAAAAAACAATCAAAAT
>JACEEZ010013297.1:305000-310000 GCA_016584305.1 Chionoecetes opilio
TATAGATATGACCTGTTTACTACTCTTGTCCATTAGTAAATTTGGTATATTTAGTTATTTTTCGTAATTTTATGGCTCCACAACAAACGATTTTATATAGCCAAGGAAAGATCAGGGCGTGAACGGGTTAACGCAAACCATTCATACCGTTAACCTTTTTTTTGTATATAACCCTCGTGCTTTGTTCCCTTGATGTATGTATGTATGTATGTATGTAGCACTGATGTATGTATGTATGTATGTATGTAGCACTGATGTATGTATGTATGTATGTATGTATGTAGCACTGATGTATGTATGTATGTATGTAGCAGGTAATACGGGACCCTCGCCTACACACCTGTGCCACACCTGCGTAGGGTTGGTGTGCGTGTTACAGATGTAGTAGTATGTGTAGGAGAGAGAGAGAGAGAGAGAGAGAGAGAGAGAGAGAGAGAGAGAGAGAGAGAGAGAGAGGCCTTAACTAGTAGTCGTATCTCCTGAAAAAAAATGTAAGGAAACTAAATTGTTACGAATGGAAATAGGAGGAAAGATAATAGATGAAGAGGGGAAAATAATAAAATAAGAGAGAGGAGAGAGAGAGAGAGAGAGAGAGAGAGGAGAGAGAGAGAGAGAGAGAGAAGAGAGAGAGATAGCAGGAGAGAGAAGAGAGAAAAGATGGAGGGTGGGGTTAAATGGTTCTTATCCCTCACCCTTGCAGTTCTCTATGACCTCTTCCCCTCCTCTTGCCACCCCTCTTCCCCTCCTCTTCCCCAACTCTTCCCCTCCCCACACCCTTCCCCTCCCCTCTCCTGCCTCTGTTTATCCCTTCTCAACACGTGTCAGTTTGAGATAACAGAACAGATAAGACGTGTTTCGTGTTTCTGACTCTCTCTCTCTTTCTCTCTCTCTCTCTCCCCTCTCTCTCTCTCTTTCTCTCTCTCCATCTCTCTTCTCTCTCTCTATCTCTCTCTCTCTCTCTCTCTCTCTCTCCTCTACTCTCTCTCTCTCTTCTCTCCCCTCTCTCTCTCTCTCAGCCCCTCTTCTTTCCTTTCATTATTTTCAACGTAATTCCCTATATTTATTTTTTCTTATACCTTGTGATCTCTCTCTCTCTCTCTCTTCTCTCTCGCTCTCATCCTCTCTCTCTCTCTCTCTCTCTCTCTTCTCTATCCCCTATCCTTATCAATGCTGTAATGTCTCTACCATCACTGGATTTATTTATTTTCAGCGTCCCAAACTCACAACAACGCACATACACTCCCTCGGTAAACCCAAAAAGGCGCCACTAGGAAACTATCTCTATCTATCTATATCTATCTCCTTATCAAATGCTGTAATGTCGCTACCATCACTGGATTTATACATTTTCAGCGTCTCAAACTCACAACATTATCTACGCACATACACTCCCTCGGTGCACATAAATACGCCACTAGGCAACTCGCACTAAACAGCTGGGCGGCGCATCAGCTGTTCTCTTCTCTCTCTCCCTCCCTCTTCGCTCTTCGCTCGCTGCTCATTCTCTGGGGGTGGGTGGGGTGGGGAGGGGTTTCTGAGGTAGGGGAAGGGGTTGAGGGTGGTGGGGGTGGCAGGGTGGGAAGGGGGTTAGGGTGGTGGTGATGGCAGGGTGGGGTGGGGAGGGGTTGCAGAGGTAGGGGAAGGGGTTTAGGTGGTGGTGGTGGCAGGGTGGGTAGGGAGGGTTTCTGAGGTAGGGGAAGGGGTTAGGGTGGTGGTGGCGGCAGGGTGGGGTGGGGAGGGGTTTCTGGGGTAGGGGAAGGGGTTTAGGTGGTGGTGATGGCAGGGTGGGTGGGGAGGGGTTTCAGAGATAGGGGAAGGGGGTTAGGGTGGTGGTGGTGGCAGGGTGGGGTGGGGAGGGGTTTCTGAGGTAGGGGAAGGAGGTTAGGGTGGTGGCGGTGGCAGGGTTGGGTAGGGAGGGGTTTCTGAGGTAGGGGAAGGGGTTAGGGTGGTGGTGGCGGCAGGGTGGGGTAGGGAGGGGTTTCTGACGTAAGGGAAGGGGTCAGGGTGGTGGTGATGGCAGGGTGGTATGCATTGTTCATTGTTCACGCTACCCTGTACTGTGGAAGGGCCAAAGGGTCGTGTTGTGACAGTTAAAAGATAAAAAAAAAAGTAGAATGCCACCAACGTCACCCGAATGGCTAGCTAACTGGCTGTCTTTTTTTATTTATTTAATTTTAATAGTAGCAATATATATAAGTCGAACAGAACCGGTTACATGAAGGCAGGAAAGTGTACAGGTCTTGCTAGATGAACTAATATTTTCTTAGTACAGTTTTCCTTTGTTTTTATTGATTAGTACTATTGTTCTATTGTTCTACGTCACTGAATGGCTAGCTATGTTTTTTTGTGTGTAGCTACCGTAGATAACACTATAGTCGCCAGTCACTTGCCACTGCACTAATGTCGCCAGGCACAATATATTACGAATTTTAGCATCACTACAAACTTATATGTGCCACTGAAGACGCATGCACAGTAGTTTATATTATGTACATCACACTACATGTCTTAAGTGGCACATAAAAGTCTGTTGTGATGCTAAAGTTCGTAATATATTGTGCCTGGCGACATTAGTGCAGTGGTAAGTGACTGGCGACTTTAGTGTTATCTACGGTAGCTAATTGGTTGTCTTAGCAAATGAACTTATATTATCCACGTAGCTACATTTTTCCTTTGTTTTCATAGATTAGTAGTTATTTTTCTTGTTATTGTTCTTGTTGCTGTGCTGACGTGTACATATTTGTTATCACTGATTTCATTTCCTGATGTTTCCATACTCTGATTTGGTGTCTGCATTAATTTACATGATTTCAAATAGCTCTCTAATAGCTCAACACTACTACAGTACATTACTAGTACATTATTATTTATTTACTTTCAGATAGGTATATTCATCTAGTTGTATTTTACAGAGCCTGAGCTACACTTGTATGGCCCCGTCTCTACTATATCTACATTTTATCATTCATCCTTAGTGCGTCCTACTCTTATTTTTTTAACAAGGCGAAATTTCCATTCTATCTAAAGGTCTCATGCTTAAAATGATGCCTATGTTTACCTGATAATATGGATAACTATGATAAAATACAGCTGACATTAGAAGAGCCGTACTATTCTCTTCTCCTGGCATCAACTATATAGCTATCAGTCAGTAAATAGCAAGGGAGCAGGATTTTTCACCTCTTAAAATCCCCAGAGTATAGGTGTATGTTTTTGATCGCTTATATGTATGTGTTTTGCTTCCTATTGTACCAGTGTGCTTTATTATAATGTATGTGTTTGTGTGTTGCAGGTACGGCTCAGTGTGTCAAGGAGAGGGTGGTGGTGAGGGGGTGGCAACACTGCTGGTCACGTGAGGCGAGTGTTGCCACCCCAGCGGTCAACCCTTGAGGACACCAGGGTGAATATTATCATTAAAATAACTCAGCTTCTCCTATGATATTACTAGTTACAATGATGTTATTTGATCTAGTAGAGTTAATGATAAAGTTTTGTTGTGTGTATTAAGTTCCATGCAAGTTAATTAATAAGAGTGGCTGTGGCTATACAAAAATAGTGTTGCCGAAGTAGTGACTATTATCATTATTAATATTCTCAGCTTCCCCTGTGGTAATATTAGTTACAATAGTAGTGTTATTTTGTATTAAATTATAAAGTCTGGTTGCGTGTATTGAGTTCCATGCAAGATATAAGTGTTTTCTTTGTGGTCGTCGAAAAAAGTAGTGTTGCCGAAGTAGTGACTATTATCATTATTAATATTCTCAGCTTCCCCTGTGATACTATTAGTTACAATAGTAGTGTTATTTTGTATTAAATTATAAAGTTTGGTTGTGAGTATTGAGTTCCGTGCAAGATATGAGTTTTCTTGAAGTTGTGGTCGTCGAAAAAAGTAGTGTTGCCGAAGTAGTGAATATTATCATTATTAATACTGTAACCTACTTCTCTGATAATAATAGTGACCATAGAAGCGTTATTTTAGAGTTAATGATAACGTTTGGTTGTGTGTATAGAAGAGTTACATACAAGATATAAGAGTTTCCTGAAGTTGTGGTCGAAAGAAGTAGTGTTGCCGAAGTTGGTGTTGTTGTTATGAGGGAGATGCACAAGAATGGTGTTGCGTTGTACCGTAGATAACACTATAGTCGCCAGTCACTCGCCACTGCACTAATGTCGCCAGGCACAATATATTACGAATTATAGCATCACTACAGACTTATATGCCACTGAAGACGCATGCACAGTAGTTTATATTATGTACATCACACTACATGTCTTCAGTGGCACATACAAGTCTGTAGTGATGCTAAAATTCGTAATATATTGTGCCTGGCGACATTAGTGCAGTGGCGAGTGACTGGCGACTATAGTGTTATCTACGGTAGGGGTGTTGGGGGAGTGTAGTGTTGTAAGTCGTGGCAGACTAAAGGGCCTTGGCATCTGGCTGAGGCATTCGCAGTACTTCTGAATAGTTGACATCTTTCCACCCTTCCTCCTTTGTTATGGCACGCACGCACACGCACACGCGCGCGCACGCCACACACCACACACACACACACACACACACACACACACACACACACACACACACACACACACACACACACACACACACACACACACACACACACACACACACACACTGGGGATGCAAGGAAACATCTCGCATACATTTTCACATTTTCGAGAGAGAGAGAGAGAGAGAGAGAGAGAGAGAGAGAGAGAGAGAGAGAGAGAGAGAGAGAGAGAGAGAGAGAAAGGAAGAAAGTAAAGAAAAACTAAGAACCACTTGTGAGAATAAAGGAAAGAAAAATGGAAGAAAGAAAGAGCAAGCAGTTACCTAGAGAGAGAGAGAGAGAGAGAGAGAGAGAGAGAGAGAGAGAGAGAGAGAGAGAGAGAGAGACAGAGACTATATAGTAAAGTGTATGCATTTAAACTTGCAAGACCCAAAGACTAAGTAAAGTAAATCACTAAGAATATGTAGGAAGATTAGTTAGCGAGTT